>JACXGI010000988.1:0-16632 GCA_016801175.1 Esox masquinongy | reverse complement strand
CTCCCATGCAGAGTGGGAAACCTCAGTTTTGCTGGTTTTCTATTCAATATGGTTACTAATTGCATTGACCAGGAGTGTAGTAAGTTGTTTCAAGGAGGGGTGACATATGCAACGTGCTGCTATCCCCCATGCAGACACCTCTTGGTTCACATCCAGGAGCACTTTGTATTGTTTTAATTAAGAAAATCCTACTCCCAGGACTTCCCGTTGAAAACACAAATGTTAATTTCCCAGTGACTGAAGTAAGGGAGCTGACCAGTCGTTTCGGCACTTGAAGGAAGCATCTTGCCACAGAGTCCTGAGCTGGGACATGGACAAGGCTCTCAGTTGGAATACCAAGTGAAGGAACAGATCCGAGGCCTACACAGGGGAAAATGACACACAAACCAGGGTAAGGTTATTCTGGATGGGAATTAAACAAACAATAAAAATGATTCATTTCAAAAATGTTAGCTGAAAGTAAGGGGGAGATTTCTGTTCACAAAGATTTCAATAAAGATATCAATACTTCACAAAAATTGGTCTTACTTTACAAAAAATACACTTCTTTGAGTTAAATATCAATGAAGAACTACATTTTGTGGATATTTGAGATCCTTTTTTACATGGGAAGATCAGGATTGACTAAGCTCCAGTGTGAAAGGCAACGAGCTCCAGTGTGAAAAAGGCTTCAGGGAGGACTAACCACAATGCACAAATACAAACAAGCAGAATCTGGTTTGGCAGGACAACATTACCTAAAGAAAAAGCTCTGCCCCTGGGAACAATTAGGGTTTTTCACATTTAGGCAAGTTAATAGAACGTTGAAGAGGTTTTCATATAAATTTAGTACAGTAAATACATTTGGTCTTTACATCTCCGGGTTACAACTTACAGTGAATTTAAATGAATGAAAAAGAAAGATAAACATGAAATGGAATCAATGAAAACAAGTCTTCAATCTTCCAGACAGTTGCCAGTGTGTTTCCTACAGCTTGCTTTACCTCTGACACATACAGACCTTCTGGTGAAGCAGGGTCCGACGTATTTATGCTTGGGTCCGACGTATTTACGAGAGAACACAGTCGTCTTTACTCAGTCGATATAAAACATCCAATAGGATATTGGGGTCCTACCTGTTGCTGGTCAGATGTGAGAGTGCACAGCCTTCTCACGGTGTCTGAGGCTTCCTGAAGGGCGGGAGGACCCCCCCAGATCGACCCCTCTGTCCCCTCTTCCACATACCGAAGATCGGTCAGGACACCTGAATCCAGCATATCTGATTACGGGCAAGGCGGAAGAGAAGTGTTATATTCACTTACATCAGGTGCTTTTTGGGTAAAACAACTGCCGACAGTTATCTTAACTAATGAGTAACAGCTTAGAATGTGCAGTGGTAGTAACAGCAGTGGTGGTACTACTAGTTGTAGTAGTAGTCGTGTTCGTGGTCTTGGTTACCGCAGTAAGTTGTAGTATGAGTAGTCATAGTAGTAGCGCTACTAGCTGATAGTAGTACAATAGGGATAGCAGTGTTTATTTTAGCAGTGTTTCTTTTAAAGCGATGGGCTTTGCTCAGACAGACACCCTACCAATGCCTTGAAAAGCAAATAGCTAGAACAGCCTACTCCCTCCAAAATGTCAGCGGTGTTCTCACCAGCTCCTGAGGGTGTGCCTTCCAGGGCTCTGAGCAAAATCAGGGTGGAGGTGGTCTGGGTCGTCACCACTCCCATTGACCCCGACAACGGCACCACGGAGACGGTCTCCGTGCAGCGGACCTCCTCCATCACTGTAGTCCCATGTCGCTGGGTACACTGGAGATTGGAGTCCAGCGTCTGGGACATACGAAGTTCACAACTACTAGATAAACTCAAAGAAGCCACACTGATAATCTGGTATCACTGTGGTGTGACTAACGGGTTTTAGACAATTGGTATGGCACTCCTCTCAGGCCAATCAGTGTAATTGTAAAATGCTGGGCGTCTTCGCCGAGATGTCCCACTGAAAGGGGGGGAGCAGAAGAGCTCACCGTGTCCTTGGTCAGAGGGATGGAGTGTGGCCAGAAGCCTGCCAGCCGATCGTGTTGACATTGTCTGATGTTCCTTGTCTTCACCAGTAGAGGCCCTCTTCTCTCATATTTAGTAGTACAAGTCCCGTACACATCCGTCTGGAATACACACAACACGTTACACATCCGTTTGGAACACACACACAACAACACATGTTATACATCCGTCTGGAACACACACACAACCACACATGTTACACATCCATCTGGAACACACACACAACCACACATGGTACACATCCATCTGGAACACACACAACCACACATGCTACACATCCGTCTGGAACACACACACAACCACACATGGTACACATCCATCAGGAACACACACAACCACACATGTTACACATCTGTCTGGAACACACACACAACCACACATGGTACACATCCATCAGGAACACACACAACCACACATGTTACACATCTGTCTGGAACACACACACAACCACACATGGTACACATCCATCTGGAACACACACAAAACCACACACGGAACACAACCGTCTGGAACACACACAACCACACATGGTACACATCCGTCTGGAACACACACACAACCTCCTGGACACCTGAAACCCCTGGACTCATGATAGACCCCGAGGACCTCTTGGACACCTGAAACCCCATGGACTCATGATAGACCCTGAGGACCTCCTGGACACCTGAAACCCCTGGACTCATGATAGTGTTGTCAGAGCAGTATCACATTCTCAGGAAAAACAATTAAAATGTTCTGGAATGATGATGTGTCTATGTACACAGCCACACAACCACACATGGTACACAACCGTCTGAAGCACACACACAACCACACATGGTACACATCCATCTGGAACACACACAACCACATATTACACATCCGTCTGGAACACACACACAACCACACATGTTACACATCCGTCTGGAACACACACACAACCACACACGAAACACAATTGTCTGGAATACACAACCACACACGGTACACATCCGTCTGGAACACACACAACCACACACGGTACACATCCGTCTGGACACACACACAACCACACACGGAACACATCCGTCTGGACACACACACAACCACACACGGTACACATTCGTCTGGAAAACACACACAACCACACACGGTACACATCCGTCTGAATCACACACACAACCACACATGGTACACATCAGTCTCGACACACACACAACCACACACGGTACAAGCAGGATTTATAATGTACTGTGTAATTAATATACTGGTTGTGCTTTGTAATTAATATACTGGTTGTACTGTATAATTACTATACTGGTTGTACTGTGTAATTAACATACTGATTGTACTGTGTAATTAAAATACTGGTTGTACTGTGTAATTAACATACTGGTTGTACTGTGTAATTAATATACTGGTTGTGCTTTGTAATTAATATACTGGTTGTACTGTGTAATTAATATACTGGTTGTACTGTGTAATTAATAAACTGGTTGTACTGTGTAATTAATATACTGGTTGTACTGTGTAATTAATATACTGGTTGTACTGTGTAATTAATAAACTGGTTGTACTGTGTAATTAATATACTGGTTGTACTGTGCAAAATACTGCGCGTTCTAGCAAGGCTTGGATGACTCATTTAAATAATCATCTAATAATGTTACTTGAGTTACTTGAGAGCCAAAGTCAGCACACTTCCCAGCTTTACAGGACAAAGTTTTGACACCACTGCAATGCAACTCCTGACCATGCATGGCTCTGATTTCCAACACGGAGTCTCATATCGGGTCTTGTCCAGAGCTCTATAGTTCATGTAGTTACGGCTTTGCCAAATCACATCCCTCATACAGGGAGACGAATTGTTCACCCTTCACCTCCTCAACGACTTCCTGCTTCTTGGCAGTACGGGAGGTCTGGAGCATGCTCAGTAGAGCTCTCTTGATGTTCAGCGTCCACACCTGCTCCCCCTCTTGCAGACAGAGGGCCGTGACCTTTCCCTGCTGGAGGGAGAACTTGAGGCGACTCCTCTCCAGCGACTCCCTGGGAGGGTAAACAAAACACCAGATGAGCCCTCCAAGACCCCGATGACCTCCTGGACACCTGAAACCCCTGGACTCATGATAGACCCCGAGGATCTCTTGGACACCTGAAACCACATGGACTCATGATAGACCACGAGGACCTCCTGGACACCTGAAACCCCTGGACTCATGATAGACCCCGAGGATCTCTTGGACACCTGAAACCCCATGGACTCATGATAGACCCCGAGGACCTCCTGGACACCTGAAACCCATGGACTCATGATAGACCCCGAGGACCTCCTGGACACCTGAAACCCCATGGTCTCATGATAGACCCTGAGGACCTCCTGGACACCTGAAACCCCTGGACTCATGATAGTGTTGTCAGAGCAGTATCACATTCTCAGGAAAAACAATTAAAATGTTCTGGAATGATGATGTGTCTATGTAGTTTCTGTGTTAGGTGTGTGCTCTTTGGACACAAATAAGTGTGCAGTTATAGACGCAAGTGTGTCAATGGGACAAATCTCCTATGAGCAAAAGCCTCAAATGACATGCAGTCCAAACTATAAAAAAAGACAAAGACTACAAAAACAAAGGTTTAAAAAATCCTCAAATCAAGGGAAATTCATTATTTAGGTTTTGACCTTAAACTCTTGAGGCGTTGCACAGAATGTTCCTTCTGCGGAGAAAGACGCTTAATCTGTGGATTTCTGATCTAAAGGGAGGATAGAATAGAAAATGATTAAAACATCCCATTTCATGTCAATGTCACGTTTTTCATTACATACAGCAGTGGAAACGGCAAGGATTCCGAGTGAACTAACTTCCCAAAGCTAAATAATTATCAACACGTAAAAAATTGCTTTCTAAGGTGAATTCAAGGGATTTTACATTGACAGGATTCCAACTTGATATTTTTTCAACAACAACAAAAAATCACTACATCGACTTGAATGTTTCTGTATACCTGACCTGCATCGAAAGGTGACACTTGGAAATCACATCTACATCCACGACACAGTCAAGAGCCAGTCCGTTTCTGCCTGAGGAGAAGCCTTGTAGCGTAGTGGCTATCGTTGTGCTGTATCTGTAGGTGTATTTTATCCCTCTCTGGTATGAGATGTCAGAGGATGAGGAAGCTGTAGCCATCAAATAACAGACTATTTACTATAATTTGTTTTTAACGGAAACCGTGTTATCAATGTCCACACAGAGAGGTAGTTCAATTATTCAATTTGGAAAATCACAGAGTATACAATAACTTTAATTTATAGGCCATGAAAATGTAATGTATAAGGAGTGTATAAACCACAATACACATATTAGTGGTTTATCAAGGATAGTTATTCTGAAGAGTTCTTGTAGAACACTTAGGAATATGTGATTGAACATTCAATTTGCTCTCACCAGTGCATTCAGGATTACAGAGCTGTAGGTCCATCTGAAGGCAATCACCTAAAAGTTAGAAAACAACACACTTTTAAAAAATGTAAAACAAATAAGAAAGTCAGTGAAACCCACAGATTCAAATTCTAATCCAGTAATTTGCATAAAACGGTAGTAACAGTGAATTAACCAATTGTCTAGAAATTATCGACAGTTACTGGCAATTATTCATTAAAAAGCAGTCAAGTAGCCCAGTCTCAAAACTAACTTTGAGTGAAGTCAAATTAGAAATAATATCACAGGCCACAGATAATTTACCGTGTCGTAGAAGGAGAGCAGTGAAGATAACAGAGACCAGTAATCCAAGTGGGGACATGGCCGTAGCGGTCTTAGTTCACTAACTGAGCCCTGGCTTCCAAGACTCCACAAGTCGTTGGGCTGAAACGCAGCCCCTGCTCTCAAACTGCCAGCGAATGGCCATGCCTGCGACCCACAGCGCTAGCAGCATCCAATCAGGAAATACCTTCCAGTCTGGGGCTACAAACGTCCTCTGAGGCAAATTCAGCCAATCACTTGACACAACATTGGGACCCCCACTCGATGCCTCCGCTTGGTGTTCACACCCTTGATGGCAAAAGAAGGCTTCAAGACTGAAAAACACTACTTACTAACAATTGAAACATTTTATGTCTGTTGCTTTTTTAAACAGCTTTGCATGCTTGTCCTGAATAAACACAGGCCTTACACGTTAACCCATCCGTTACACTTTAGACCTGAACAAAAGTGTCGTTTGCGTTTTATAGGGTTTTTACTATGGGAGTGCACAAACCGCACATCATGCGGGTCATGCTGTGAATACCGGATTAATCCGTTTTCTTATTACGTCTTGTTATAAGCATATTACAAGTCTGTAGCAGCTCGATGATAACCACCAGATCATTATTGGGGTCAGATTTGGTTTAGCCTCCAAGTGATTATTGTGTGGCAGATGGTCTCAGAAACACATAGACCATACAGTTGAAATGGGGTGTGATTTTATTTAACACCATGGCTCAGATATATCATGGCATTGGCTAAAGAGGGACGTCTAATGTCTGCGTCTTCTGCTTATAGGTTGTAATAGACCTCAAAATAACAACTTTTCAGATGAAATGTAAGCAAGAAATAAATCACTGAAACCCACCAATTAAATAAAATACACTGCGAAAATTATATTTTACAATGATCTGGGAAAGAAATGATCACAAGTCTATTTAGCCGACATTGCAGAAATGAAGAAATGTGTGGTGTTTCAAAGATATTGGGTTGACAAAGGAGACGGGATTTGAGAGGAAATCATAAAAGGTAATAAGCGATTTGGAGAAGGGCTACATCCCTCTCTTCCCTATCAACTACAGGCACCACCTTTCCACGCGGATCTATGGGTTGTTTGCTGCCTTCCACCACGCCCGCAGTTCACGTCAGCCTGCAACGTCAGTTTCTGCGCGTTTCTCTATACCGGGGGGGCGTAGGTTTGACCGGCTTTTCAGAGGCAGACACAATGAACCGTTGGATGATGTGAAGCACGCATGTGGGACTGGAGGTACTGGCACGTTTTGTAGAATATTTTTTTTGGTTTTGTATTACATAATTTGATGTTTTCGAGCACATTACGACAGGCCTTTGTGATAGTCGGAAAAGGTCGGTTCAACGAGTTCGACTGATAAACGAGTTCGAAATATCTGGCTAGTCCCCTTCGAAAACGACTGCGGAAACAACAAGGACCGAATTGAACAAGAGAAAGGACTCGCGTTACAGAATAAAGTCAAAAAGGTAACAAAGAATGTCGATGGTTGCGTATTCGGATTACTTCGCCGCCGAATGTCTGGTTTCGATATCTAGCGGTCCTGTCCTACACCGACCC
Source organism: Esox masquinongy (assembly GCA_016801175.1). Classification (NCBI taxonomy): domain Eukaryota; kingdom Metazoa; phylum Chordata; class Actinopteri; order Esociformes; family Esocidae; genus Esox; species Esox masquinongy. The sequence goes on along the minus strand of JACXGI010000988.1, from coordinate 9,310 downwards.
ACCCCAGTTGCCCCCGCCGACCAGCCCCCTCCCCAGGAGCAGGCCCTTCTTCCCGGAGAGCCTGAAGGGTCGAGCGAGGATAGGGAGGTCCGCGAGACACTGAGACTCGAGGGGGCCAAGATGATGACGGTGGCTGGGATCCTCACGGATCTCCACGGCAAGTTCCGGCCAATGTCGGCCTACTCCGAGAGCAGCAACTCCTCATGCGGGGAGAGCGGCTACACCACGTTGTCTGACTCAACTACCCCTACCATGACCCCCTCTGCTACTCCAATTCCTGGACAGTACAATGCCACTCAACAGCAGTGGGGAGGAGGGGCGCCTCGGTCCCCAATAAAGCGACATCAGTGCACTTTCGACGGCTGTGATAGAATTTATGGAAAATCATCTCATCTGAAAGCCCATATTAGAACCCACACAGGTAAAAAATATATGTAGCTATATCATACATATATATAGAGAGAGATATAAAACTAACAGTAAACCTGGTGTGGGTATATACATAGATATCGTCTGAATTACGTTGCTTTCCTAGTTTTTCGAGAACTTGCAAGTTTGTCAATTCTCACTAAGCAGTCCTCCGTTGTGAGTCACTGCTCGTTATAAAGAGTAGTATGTTTTATTTGTTGCCAGACGGTGCTTTTCTTCACAGTGATACACATTATTTTTAGTTAGTGAGAGGCTCTGTCGTTTACCCGCGAGTTAGTACAATACTCGCCGAACAAAAGAGGGGAAAAACTCCAACAGAGGGCTCATAACAAAGAAGTTAACGAACAAAAGAATGGGGCTGGACGAAAAACGCATAGCTACTAGTGACGAACATGCTATATCTAGACTGGATTTGCATGACGATGGGACTTCGAGATTAAATGTGGAGTTTGGGTGCGTTTGCGTAGGGTCGCTGTTTTTTTCTTTTGGTTTATTACTCGAGCTGCCAAATCTTTTAATCCCACCTCGCATCAACGTGGTCATCATGTGAGATGTAGGTATTTGCAGAATAACTCTGTTCACTGAAATTATCCGTCTGTCATACATGTCAAAGTTATTGTTTTAGGGCTGTTACTTCGAGTGCATGCATCAGGTGTCCACTAGCCAGGTGTCTTTGGTCACTGAAGAACAGGCACGGATGGATTAGAACAGGAAACGGCGCTGAGTAGAACAAGTGGTTAGGGAACGCCCACAAAACGGGAGTGGGGGGCGTTGCATAAAGCTGGTCCGGTTTGCAGTATTGAATATAACCAATGGCACGGCCCTGGCTGCCCCTTGCTTCGCGTGTCCTGGTTTCCAGCTCAGTTACGTCTCTGTATTGTACCTAAAAAGAAGCGGTGGCTCAGCTGGTAGTGTCGCAGACTTTCCTGTAGAACTGCACGAGTTCAAATCCTGGTTAAAAAGAAGTATGAGAACGTATACACTCGCTACTCAGTCACTCCGAATAAGAGGGGCTAATATATGACTAAAATGCTCTAAGGCCACGGAATAGGTTTATAGTCTCATTATGTATTCTGTCTTTAATAAAAGTCAGCATCAACAGTATGGTCACAGACCTTCAATAAACTATGTATTGCAGACAATTAACATATATTACCCTATTTTTAATAGAAATCAGTTTGGAACAGCCCTGCAAGTTGCGTGTATTCGAAAAATATGTGTCAAGTTGAGCCTTTGAAGGTTTCAGAAGTCCCAGTTTGACTTATCAAGAAGACATGTGGATGAGTTGAGAGCTGCTCTTTTAAGATGGCCGCCCACCATATGTTGGAAACCGCCAGTTAGTATCAATATAGTACATTTGTCTGCATTTTGCATTCACTTTTCTGAATATCTCAATACACATGTAAACCACGAGAGGAGAACTTTAACGGTTTGGCTGTGAAATCAACACATTTTAAACATTCATTTTACGTGCCTGTGTGAGCATTTAGTTGTACGGGAAAAAAGACCGCTGTTGATAATCTATTTTTCCTGGAAAATGTTTTGTGCACAAGGGTCTCCCAACTAACTACTGTATATTTTCCTGCCTAAATGACCAACATTAGTGATGGGCAGGGCAATGGTTGTCACAGTCGGGCCCTTGTTGGGACAGTGTGTTGACATGATACTTCAGCGTAGGCCAGTAGCTGTGGAAACGGAGGCGAATGTCTTACTCCTCTCGACCCCCCCCCCCCCCCCCCCCCCCCCCCCCCCCCCCCCCCCCCCCCCCCCCCCCCCCCCCCCCCCCCCCCCCCCCCCCCCCCCCCCCCCCCCCCACCCACCAGGTGAACGACCGTTCCCGTGCACCTGGCCCGACTGCCAGAAGAAATTCGCCCGCTCGGACGAGCTGGCCCGCCACACACGCACCCACACCGGCGAGAAGCGCTTCCTGTGCCCGCTGTGCGACAAGCGCTTCATGCGCAGCGACCACCTGATCAAGCACGCCCGCCGCCATCCCGACTTCCAGCCGTCCATGCTGGGCCGCAAGGGCCTGTCCCCTGGGGGGAATCGGGCATCCAGCCCCGCCGCGGGCCAGTAGACGGGAAGGGTCGCCGGGTTAATTACCACGTTGACCCCGGCCGTGGTCGGCGCCGGGCTTCGAGGAGTGGTCCCGACCTGTTCCAGCCTCTCCGCCACTTAACAGAACGACATGACCCAGGGGGGAGGTGGGGGCGGGGGTGCTGTCCCCCCCCCCCCCCCAGCCACCCAACAATATGAAGATGACCCCACTCAATGCTCCTCACAACCTCTCTCAACCTTTAACTGAAGAACACTTACACATACAGGGACTTTCAGCACATGCATCAGCCAAATGTTTTCCTCTTTTCTACTTATTTTTAGAACGATGGTGCTCAGTGCTTTTTACTGTGCCTGTTTGCTTTCTTGCTAGCACCATTTTGTTATATATATATATATATATATATATATATATATAGAGGCATAGAGAAGGTAGAGGTTGACTAGAAGAGTAGCAGTTTTTCTGATTCCATGTTTTTAGAGGTTGCACATTCCACCATGTTGTTTTTTTTTTTTATCTCTGCCAGTTAAATTTAGTTGGCCTAGTTTAAGTTATGTTTTTCTTCCAATATTGTATTTACTGCATTGATATAATTTTAAGTGCAGGTCAACTTCACTTTTATAGTGCTGATGATGAATGAATTAAACTGCTTAACACTGGCAGTTTGCATACCGGCAGTTGCATAAATTCTCGTTCAACTTTTCTTTTCACCATCCACGAAACGTTGACACATGATACACATCGTATTATGCCTGGTAATTATGCAAATGTATATAAGCTTTAAGCTTTTATTGTAGAGAATATCCTAAAAAACTATTAGAGGAGGTCATACTTGTGATGAATTGTAGTCCTTATATTAGGGGTGACAGTATACGCTTGGATAGGAACAGGATAGGCGGCTTGTGCGCGCGCATGTTTATGTAAGAGTGTGTGTGTGTGTGTGTGTGTGTCCTTATTTACCTTTTGTCAGAGAAAGAGAAGACCATTTCTACTGTTTCCACTGTCTGTCCAGCTTAATGGGCACAACTCCTCTATTAACTCAGTGATCAACAACACATCAGGAAACTCAGAAAGCCTTAAACTATTTCATAATTATTTTGCACCATGTTTACAGTTTGAATCATTTATACAGGTTTACGCTGATTCGTCAGCACATTACAAATACACATGCAATATGGCACTTTTTCATACAGGTGTTGTTTTTAATGCTAGCTACTTGGCTATTCCGTGTGATAGATATTCACTTTGTTAAAATACTTCTACAATTGAACACTGTGGAATTTGATGAAGCTATATGTTATCTCATTATACTTAAGACCTACGGTTAGTAAACCACCCTTTTCCAAGTGCTTTAGGAAGTGCGATAAAGGATAGACTTGGGTTATGACGTGTTGGTTTTTTGATTTGTCCTCTTTCACCGTAACAACTTGATCCAATGTGTTTTAATTGGTCTTATGTATCTTACTTGATCCAGTGTATTTTACTTGATCCAGTGTATTTTACTTGATCCTATGTATCTGGCTTTTCTCAGACACAATAACACTGTAAATCCAGTGTTCCCAGGGCTTTGGTTTAAACTGTCATTACCTTGAAAGACAGATGGAATTACGCGGCCAAGGCACCTCCTCGTACAGTCCCTCCAATGTCTTCCGTCTTCACCAACAGACTGACTTTAATGGATCATTTTTGCTGCATCATTTAATCACTGCTTGTTCCACTGTAATAGGATATTTTCAACTATTATGTTGAAATCCTTTTGCCATTTGTACACATTTTTTACACAGTTGTTACAATCCGACAGTTCTTGGTGACTGCTGGCAGTTATCAAAAAAATGGACTATGTAATCAGTGACGCAATATAACAGTATATGTTTTCAAATGAATTGGAAATGTCTCCGTGGATCTTATATTCCAGATGTATTTGTTTGTTTTCTGACGAGGTGACTTGGCAAGTCTGCCTTTCGTCAAAATGATTATTTCACAAACCGTAATAATAATTTACCTCACAGTTAGTTTTGCCTCATTTGTCTTTGGTGTTGGATCAAAAATACTCTTACAAAGCTAACCTAGCCTTAGGTTTGACATTTTGTTATATGTACAGTTTTTGCTGTGCTTAACACTTTCATAGAATGTTACTTACCTGTGGTGTTCAGTAGTGCTAATCAGTTTTGGCCTATCATATATATAAGAGTGCTGTATGAAAATGTCAGCTTAGTTTGGACCTAATGCGTTAGAGATGTATCAATAGATGGGGATAATTTTGTAAAATGTAACTTCAAAGAGTACCTACATAAGGACTTCATGAATCCATTAACATTTTGTAAATGCATGTTAACACTGGCAAGTTGATACTTCGACTGTATCACATTTTGCAGTTAACATAAGCATTTATGAAATACTCTTAACTGCTTATGTATAATTTCTAAGTTATGAACTCTATTTGGTTAACCTTCAGGTAGTTACCAATGAATCAAAATAGCTTCTGTAAACCACTAAATCTGACTGGGGGGATACCAGTGTATCTCAAAGTATTTCATTCACCTTGCTAAACACATTTTAAGGTAGCGCTGATAGTTTCCCATCGTACACTAATCGAAAGAAGTATGCACAGTTGCATTGTTTGTACTGAACCAATGTTTTTAGATTTTTTCAAGCCTGATTTTTACATAAATTAACCTCTTATTCCAGCTTTGGTTTACGTCAATGACGTAAGAGGAACTGTGGAACTAATTTAATACTTGCTGCAACATGCTTTTTGATATTTATACTCTCAGGTGTCTTAAAAATTTAGCGCTGGAACTTCCGTATTTTCTGTGCAACACTCAAGTTTAGACATTTGTTGTTTCTATTATTTCGCTGATTAATTTATTACAACTTATCATTTGTGTGGTTTAATTATCTTTTTTGTAGCTTTTTGAATATGGAACAGTGCTGATAACTTGGTTCCATTGTTTGCTTGACACAAAACTGTCATCGCTTTTTTTAATAATAAATAAAAACATTAAACTGAATGTTTCGTTTGTTTTATTTTTGGGAATACGTGACAAACATTCTGTTACCTTGCATGTGTATTTAAATGTCCAGTATGGCTGATATATCTACTTTATTGTCGGTATTGCTTCAAGGAGGGATGCCAGGGATGGCTCTTAAAGCAAAAAACAACAACATTTGACCCGGCTAGGAAACCATGCTACTATTGTGATGCAGATACTGCAGGGTTTTGTCCCAACTGGACCAACTGAGCTGTTTCATCAGTTCACTGATGGACTACGTTCAACACCCCAGGACGATTGTGTGACGCTCAACTCCTCAGAATTCCTCTCTGTGTTTGCTGACGGATGAAGACGGAGGCACTCCTCCTGCGGCATTGCCTGAGGGCGCGGGTCGTTCCTGGCCGCCCGGCTTGCCGCGGCGCTGGTTGTTCTCCCGGTCCCAGTCGGTGGCGGTGGCCTCATCGTCCCAGATGGTGGAGGTCTCCGTGTCGCTGAAATAGCCCGGCTCGCCGGTGTAGTGTGTGGGGAAGAGGAGGAGTGGCTCCACGGAGAACGCCAGCAGGTCCCTCCGCTCAAACTGGGCCATGTACTGCTCTCTGGGGGGGGGGGGCGAATGACAAAACAAACACGCCAGGGCTGAAAACAAATCCTTCACCTAGGTCCTAGGTCCATAAAGGCCAGTGGAAGATAAGCGGTCGGGAACATGGCAACAGTTGTGCGTACCGTTTTTTTGGTCGCTACCTATTCTCTAAGGTTTGCAAGGGTGATTATCACTTAAGCATTTTGCGTTTTGATAAATAAGGTGCTCGCTACAAAGTTTGATGGCGTGTGTGTTTGTGAGAGGGAGCACTGCGGTTAAAAGAGCCAAAGCCGGTATGCTTTGTCTGCGTCAGAACTCACCTTGGGTGCTTGTTGAACATGACAGGCAGGTACTCGTCCACAGGGAGCATCTTGCCCAGAGGCTGGGCCCCCAGGAGCTTCTTGGCCCCCTGCAGGGAGAGCGCATAGCCCAGGGTCCAGTAGGAGTAGTCGGGGTGCACAAGATTACTGACCCCCTCCACCCAAGGCTCCGGCTGCTTCACCTGCAGTCTCTTACGTCCTACATAGCTAATAGGGGGATGGAGAAGGGAGAGATGTTAACCCCTCTGTACCCTAAGATGAGACGCGCTTGGACATCCTCCTGTGTGTGTGTGTGTGTGTGTGTGTGAACCCAATCTGCCCTCACATCAGATCCCAGTCCAGTCTCACTCTGTCCACGTTCTCCAGTAGCGTCACTAATCTGCTGCGGAACCGCGGCTCAAATCGGACGTCATCCTCCAGCACCAGCACACGCCGCAGTCCCAGCTCCGCCACCTAGGGGGCGACATGCACAACAGCACGGCCAGTGAGATGCTTCATGTCATCGCGCGCTCGACACGTTAAAACAATGCAAACGCGGGTGGTCTGCTATCGTTCCATCAGTCAGAAAACAACTAATTGCGGAGGAATAACGCAACACTGTTACAGATCCTTAACATCACCAATGAAAGTTTTCACCGTTTATGACTGATCAATTTTGAAAGGCAATGTTTCGCTTCTGTTTTGAATTGATTAGGATGTATAGGCTAGATCTGCACCTGTTTCCAGATTTTATAGTGACTTAGGAAACATCCGATCTCTCCTCGCGTCAGCACACGCCCCGAATACGGGTCTTTGTAACCAGGCAACATGTCTATTCCCATCGCTAGCAGCCGCGAGGTGTTCAGAGCTCTGAACACACAGGAAGAAAGGAAAAGATTAATAAAACATTATTGAAATTGTCAAACCCAGCCCCGGTGCATAGAGAGAGACATACTACAAGTTTGCACCTGTCCAGTGTTTGGCACCTGTTATGCCTAAATGGTAGAACTATCAATGGGAGAGTCAAAAGACTCATATGTACAGTGGCTCTCTAAGGATTTCACCTCCTTGGACCTTTGAACTTTTTGTTGTGTTACAGAAATCAAAATGGATTTAATCCAGAGTTTTTGCCACTGATCAACGCAAAAAAAGGCCATGATATCAAAGTGAAAAATGAAATCTCCAAATTTTTCTGAATGAATTACAAATACAGAACCGAAAAACAACTGATCAGAATTCAGGATTCAAATCGCCCAGTTAATAACAGACTTTAATCGTTTGAGGCTTTAATTTCCTTCAGAACAGCAGGAACATGCTGTAGATTAGGTGAAGTGTTTCTGGTGGATCGTACTTGCCATCCACCGCCTCTGTCAATGTGAAGTCGATGCCCAAAACGGCAAGGGTGCTCAGCATTCGATCCCTTCGGTCAAAGCGACGCTTTAGATTAATTAGAAAGATCTAGAATGGAGGTAGAGAGAACAGGTCAGTCAGATTGTCCCATCCTCTATCACCCTTCTAATGATTTGTCTTTTAACCAGTGACGGTCAAGTCAGTGATGTACAGTAAGTGTGTCCTCTCTACCTCTTCAAATCCTATCTTTTCCAGAGGTTTGGGCCGATGGTGCATGTATTTGGACGGCATCATTAGGTAATCAACTGAGAAAAGCAGATACAACAATTTTGTTAGACAAAAAGCACACATTTGTTATATGTGATCTCTAAGGGAATTCATTGATTACCAGTTTCTGGACTCTTCTATGAGAGAGAATGATTAGGGCTAAAGAGATAGCAAGTAGTACTCTGAGCTACTGTATAACGCAGTAGTGAGAATTCTGACATAGCTGTGATACTGTGAGAAGTCTTCACAGAGACCTGTCTGTTGATGAGGGAAAAGCAGGAAAGAAAGGAGTGAATGTATGCATAAATATATCATGAGTTGTGTGTGTGAGAGTGAGAAAATCACTTTGAACTTGGAACCCCTCACACCTTGCATGCACATTCATGGAAATGATTTATTGATGCTATTCAAAGATTTGAGTGGAAATGCTTTAGTTATGATTTTGTCCTGGGGTAATGTGTGTGAGTGTGTGTGTGTGTACTCACTCAAAGCCTCAGTCAGTGTGTGGCTAAAGCTCTCCACCTCCTCCTCCTGACTCTGCTGTTGCTTCAGGGGCAGCGGCAGATACCCATAATGCTCTCTGTTACATATGTGCATCTGCACATCTGTATGGAGTCACAGAGTCTATGTTAGCTTCCTGCATTTTGACACATTTTGCTATGGTACAGAGAGAAACATTTTCATTTTTTCTGCACATTTTGTCACAAGGCTAACAATTGTTTTTCAACTGTCCCAATAAAGTATAAAATATGTATTAAAAAGTTAGGGTAAGTTAGGGTTCAAAATGAGACAGTTCAGAGATATCTGCAGTCTGATTGCATTAAATAGGGTTCAAAGCTTCTGATAGTTTTCTGTTACATGTTTTGTTGGACTTAGGTAATCTGCACAGTATGAAACACTAGTCTAAAGTAACCTAATCTCACTGCAAAAAGAATCTCAAATTCTCAAAAATAAAATGTTTTTATAAACACATTAACACATTTCAGACCAAGTTTTCTCAGGAAAGTTTGGCCTGATGGCATAGTATGGTAATATTGCCGGTTGTTTCATTAGTTATGTCAGTGATATGTCTTTTTAGCAGTTTTATTTTTTTTCTTGCAAGCAGGCTTTCTGCTTCATGTTCTTTTCATCTACCTCATAACATAATGTATTGATAATAATTTAATATTTGACTGAGCCTGGCTAATGTCATACACACAAGCAGGCTTTCTGCTCATGTTCTTTTCATATACCTAATAACATAATGTATTGATAATAATTTAATATTTGACTGAGCCTGGCTAATGTCATACACACAAGCAGGCTTTCTGCTCATGTTCTTTTCATATACCTAATA
>JACXGI010000987.1:49318-107826 GCA_016801175.1 Esox masquinongy | reverse complement strand
CAAAAGGTATGTTTGGTGCAAAAACAACACTGCACATCACCCAAAGAACACCATAACCACAGTGAAGCATGGTGGTGGCAGCATCATGCTTTGGGGCTGTTTTTCTTCAGCTGGAACCGGGGCCTTAGTCAGGGTGGAGGGAATTATGAACAGTTCCAAATACCAGGCAATTTTGGCACAAAACCTTCAGGCGTCCGTTAGAAAGCCGAAGATGAAGAGGAAGTTCACATTTCAGCACGACCACGACCCAAAGCACACATCCAAATCCACAAAAGCATGGCTTCACCAGAAGAAGATTAAAGTTTTGGAATGGCCCAGCCAGAGCCCAGACCTGAATCCAATTGAACATCTGTGGGATGATCTGAAGAGGGCTGTGCACAGGAGATGTCCTCGCAATCTGACAGATTTGGAGCGCTTTTGCAAAGAAGAGTGGGCAAATATTGCCACGTCAAGATGCGCCATGCTAATAGACTCCTGCCCAAAAAGACTGAGTGCTGTAATAAAATCAAAAGGTGCTTCAACAAAGTATTAGTTTAAGGGTGCGCACAATTATGCAACCAGGTTATTGTGAGTTTTTTATTTTTCCCCCTCAAGTATTTCAGTTTGTTTTTCAATTGAATTGTTCACATTATGGGTCACATTAAAGGTGGAAAAAGTTCTGACATGATTTATCTTTGTCTCATTCTTTTACATCACAAGAACCTGGCATTTTAACAGGGGTGTGTAGACTGTTTATATCCACTGTAGCTTGAACTTTGTGACTGATGTATTGAAGTTGCTTTAGTATATCCACATAATTTTCCTTCCTCATGATGCCATCTATTTTGGGAAGTGCACAGGTCCCTCCTGCAGCAAAGCACCCTCACAACATGATGCTACCACCACTGGCGCAGCGTGGTGATGCCGGGCCGGGGTGCAAGCTGTTGTAAAGGCCCCTCCCCATTGTACATGGCTGTATATATGCTTTGTACAACGTTCTGGCGATCCTGCCATACATTAACAGCACAGCTGACGTCGCATTGCGATCGTCCCACTGAAACACATTACAGAAGTGAAAATACCAACAATAACTAATGGCGGAGGCAGAGCACGGGCCCTCCACCCACCGCGGGCCCTGGTGCAACCGCACCCCTTGCACCCCCCATAGCTACGCCAGTGGCTACCACCCTCGTGCTTTACAGTTGGGATGGTGTTCTTCGGCTTGCAAGCCTCCCTCTTTTTCCTCCAAAACAATTTTTGCTGCATCAGTCCAGAGGACATTTCTCCAAATAGTACAATATTTGTCCCCATGTGCAGTTGCAAACCATAATCTGGCATTTTTATGGCAGTTTTGGAGCAGTGGCTTCTTCCTTGCTGAGTGGCCTTTCAGGTTATGTTGATATAGGACTCGTTTTACTGTGGATATAGATACTTTTGTACCTTTTTCCTCCAGCATCTTCATGTCCTTTGCTGTTGTTCTGGGATTGATTTGCACTTTTCGCACCAAAGTACATTCATCTCTAGGAGACAGAACGTGTCTCCTTCTTGAGTGATATGATGGCTGCGTAGTCCCATGGTGTATATTATATACTTACATGCTATTATTTGTACAGATGAACGTGGTACCTTCAGGCGTTAATTGCTCCAAAGGATGAACCAGACTTGTAGAGGTCTAAAATGTTTTTTTCTGAGGTCTTGGCAGATTTCTTTTCATATTTCCATGATGTTAAGCAAAGACATCCATAGGTACACCTCCAATTGACTCAAATTATGTCAATTAGCCTATCAGAAGCTTCTAAAGCCATGACATAATTTTCTGGAATTTTCCAAGCTGTTTAAAGTCACAGTCAATTTAATGTATGTAAACTTCTGATCCATTGGAATTGTGAAATAGTGAATTATAAGTGAAATAATCTATAGACAATTGTTGGAAAAAATACTTGTCATGCTCAAAGTAGATGTCCTAACCGACTTGCCAAAACTATAGTTTGTTAACATTAAATCTGTGGAGTGGTTGACAAATTGGTTTTAATGTCTTCAACGTAAGTATATATAGACTTCAGCTGTACATCAGACTCACACAACTTAATCATTGAAAAACAGAGTTTTGCCTGTTGCAGAAGATTGAGTTTGTAGATAACTAAAGTTGTACCTAGACACTTCTGCCAAAATTTGCGAACCTTAGCCCCCAACTTCGCTAAAATCTTACTATTGCTACCTGATTTCCCAACTAAAAAATTGAGACAGATAATGTTTATATTTAATATATTTAATTATTCTCCCCCTTCGCTTTAAGCTGCCATGCTGCTCCTGTCATTCTAACGTCAGATCTCCATCTTCTCATGCTTCTGCTGCTCAACAACTTTATTAAAGACGTTTCTCAAGGGCACATATTATATTTAATTTTTATAATGTATTGATTTTATTTCCTCTGAGAGGCAGACAAATCTACATTTTTATGTTTTGCTTAGCCTCTGCCTCTTAGCTTCAGTATCAAGAGTAAAATCACTAAGGCTTGGAAATATGCGGAAATCTTAAAGTGGTTCATTATTTAGTTGAAAACAACTTTGCCTTCATCATCATATCATCAAAATGATTTAGATGGATGGCAGTGTTGTCATTACCTAGCAAAGTTAACGTTAGCTCAATCAGCGGACACACCAGCAAACTTTAGTTAGCTACCCAACATTACACTGCATCTAAAACACTAATTTACCAGTACCAGGCTGCGTGTTTGCCAAAAAGCCGTTAGCTGTATATGCAATTGTACGATTACATAGTTATCCTTTCTACCCTATATGCAGCCAGTAGGCCACTGTAATGCATTCATAATTTGTATTAACTTGTATTTTACTGAACAGCAAAATACATAGCTAGGTAAAATGATTGAAAAGGGATGATTTGGCTATTGAGTGTTAAATTAGCATAATAAGCCTAGCTTCTGCAGTATTTTTGCTTCAGTACTGGTTCCTGTAGTCAACTTTCAGGTAACCATGTTAACGTTTTTGCAAACTGATTTAAGATCATTAAACTACTGCCCTATTATAATTGTATTTGTCAAACGTCTTGTCAATAAACACATGGTGTTTGCACGTCTGGGATAGATTTATTGACAAGCGAGATGTACTGTACATCTACCACATTTTTAAGGGGTTAGTATTTATTCTCTGCAATGCTGTTAGCTTGCCAAGTATCTGGAAAGTAGGGCAAATTTCCTTTTGGGTCATAAGTCATTGGGAACGTTTTTGCAAGTCCCTACCACAAGGCCGACTTTGAATGGAAGGTGTTCAAGGCTCATATGCACTGTGGTAGCCTGGGGATGATGGTAGTTGAGTCTTACCTGCTGATGACCTAAGTACTCCACCTAAGCTGGAGTGATGCTCTTCTTTTAGCCAGAAACATAGCATATCAATTTATACTCAAACAAATGACTAAGTTTTGGTCTTTGGAGATTTTTGTCATAAAAGCTATGCAGGCAACTCAATCACTTTTCATAGCTACAGGCCCCCTGGCCACAGAGTTCCCCATTGAGTTCTCAGAATTATTACTGGACCTTGTAATCATGCAAGATAATATTCTTATATGCAACAAGAAATTAGCTCCCTAGTAAACAAACAAGCCCCCCAAATATTTGCTGCTCCTTTATGTTGAAAGTTTTGACACTAGCCTGAAAAGACAGTACAATACTGGCAAGTGCTCACATCTGCAATTGAAAATGCATTTTTACACAGTTGTAAAGGTAACTAAATCATTATCGTTAGAAAAACAAATCTCTCTGAATAAGCCAGTCAGCTGTCCTGAGATTATAAAGAACTGCCAGGACCTTTGATCAATTAACTTTTTAATCCTGTTTGTCACTCATTAAAAAAGTAATGAGATTTAAACCCACCAGCTGTCAACTGGACCCTATACCAACTAAATTGCTTAAAGAGCAACTTCCTGTGCTTGGCCCGCCTTTGTTGAACATAATACATTTCTCCCAATCCCCCAAATGTGTACCATACCCTCTGAAAGTGTCAGTAGCCTCTTTCAAAAAAATCAAACCTTAAATTAAATCACTTCCGATTTCCCAGGAACTAACTCCCTTCCTGAAGTCAAATAATATTTACTAATTACTCCAGTCCGGTTTTAGACCCGGAACAACTCGCAGTACCAGTCAAAAGTTGGAACACACCTACTAATTCAATGTTATTCCTTTATTTTTCTATTTTCCACATTGTAGTAGTGAAGGCATCATTATACATATGGAATCATGTAGTAACCAAAAAATAATTAAAACAAAATAAAATACAACTATATTTTCAATTCTTTAAAGTAGCCACTTTTGCCTAGATTACAGGTTTGCACACTCTTGTCAGTCTCTCACCAGCTTTATGAGGTCGTCACCTGGAATTCTTTTCCAACAGTCTTGAAGGAGTTCCCACATCTGCTGAACACTTGTTAGCTGCTTTTCCTTCACTCTGCAGTCCAACTCGCCTCAAACCATCTTAATTGGGTTGAGGCCGGGTGATTGTAGAGGCCAGGTCATCTGATACAGCACCATCACTCTCCTTCTTAGTCAAAAAGCCATTACGTAGCCAGGAGGTGTGTTTTGGGTCATTTTCCTGTTAAAAAACAAATGATAGTCCCACTAAGCCCAAACTAGATGGGATGGTGTATTTTTGATACATGTGGAGATCATGCGTTCACCCATTCTTTTCCAACAGTCTTGAAGGAGTTCCCGCATCTGCTGAACACTTGTTAGCTGCTTTTCCTTCATTCTGCAGTCCAACTCGCCTCAAACCATCTTAATTGGGTTGAGGTCGGGTGATTGTAGAGGCCAGGTCATCTGATACAGCACCATCACTCTCCTTCTTAGTCAAAAAGCCATTACGTAGCCAGGAGGTGTGTTTTGGGTCATTTTCCTGTTAAAAAACAAATGATAGTCCCACTAAGCCCAAACTAGATGGGATGGCGTATTTTTGATGTGGAGATCATGCTAAATCACGCAGTCTCCTCTGAAATGTTGATGTGGAGATGTGTGTCTTGAAATCTGTGATACGTTTATTTCGTCTGCAATCTGAGTTGCAGTTAACTGCTGATTTCTGAGTAACTCTAATGAACTTATCTTCTGCAACAAAGGTAACTCTGGGTCTTCCTTTCATGTGGCAGTCCGCATGAGAACCTGTTTCATCATAGCATTTGAGGGTTTTAGCGACTGCACTTAAAGAAACTTTAAAGTTCTTGAGATCTTCCGAATTTACGGACCTTCATGTCTTAAAGTGATGGACTGTCATTTCTCTTTGCTTATTTTGAGCTGTTCTTGCCATAATATGGACTACTACAGTACAGACAATGATGGTCTTGTGTATGCCAAGCCTACCCTGTCACAACACAACTGATTGGCTCAAAGAAATCCATGAATTAACTTTTAACAAGGCAAACCTTTTAATTGGCATGCATTCCAGGTGACTACCTCATGAAGCTGATTGTAAGAATGCAGAGTGTGCAAAGCTGACATCAAGGCAAATTGTGGCTACTTTGCAGAATGTACAGAACAATATGAAATGTATTGACCTGTTTAACACTACGTGATTTCAAAGTTTTGATGTCTACACTATTATTCTACGATGTGGAAAATATCAAAAATATATAAACACAGTTGAGTAGGTGTGTCCAAACTTTTGACTGGTACTGTATGTTTTCACTATATAGTCTGCCTCTTGTTGATGTCACCTGAAAACACAATGTCAATTTTTACTGCAGTGCAGATGACAAACATGGTGCAGCCCCAACATTGCCTTCCCTGGAAGCCTTAGTTTCAGACATAAGGAAGTGGATGACAGAAAATATTTTGCTTTTAAACTCAGGAAAAAAATGAAATGCTCATTTTAAATCGCTAGCAACAAAGAGATTTGCTGGCACGATGAATCTCAATAGTTGTACAGTCCCTTCCCAAAAAACTGTGAGGTAAATCAGCGATTTCTCTTTTGACATATATTTCAAGAGCAGCTTTTTATGCTTCTTCAGAACATGGCAAAATGTTTAAAATGTTTTAAATTTGAGGTCAGTCTGTCCTTTCTCAGTTGCAATGGATTTTTAAATTGTATAATTTTACGTGACGGGGGAATTGGGTCAGTCTGAATTATACAGTATCTTGAGGTATCCCTTTGGAAAGAAATGCTCCCTCTAATTTTCCTGTACAGTTGAATCTTAGGTACCTGAGCCCTTGGACCTCCTGGTTGTTTTGCAGATCTAGCTTCTGCCTGATTTTTTTTCTCCTACCACTTCCCACAGCCCACCTGGTCGTTCCTGTCCTTTTCCCTCCGGTTGTGCAGCTGATCTGTGTTCTGCCTGAAGACTCTAAACACAACCCATTTTATTTACAGACTCGCTGCTCATCTGAACACGCAAAAATATTGATATGGCCAAAACCGGTCATGTACTCTTATAATCTTAACCTGGCACAGCCAGAAGAGGACTGGCCACGCCTAGGAGTTAGGCTCCTGTCTAGGTTGCTTCCAAGGTTCCGACCCTACTAGGGAGTTATTTTCTAACTACTCTACATGAATATCTTGTTGTTGCTAGCTCTTTGGGATTTTAGGCTGAGTATCTGTATAAACAATTTATGAAAAACGTTACTGTAAAAAGGTCTTCATAAAATACATATTATTGATTGATCCTAAGGCCTGACTTGAATGACATAATTTTAACCTGACTCAGTGATGTTAGGAAACTTCTGTTTGGACTGCAAGCTACAATATGCTGACTTACAAAGTTTTGTGTAATTTCTCTTGGAATCCGGCAAGAGTTAGGATATCCAACTGCATTTACAGGAAATGTATGAAGAATATCGAAATCTTTTACACTGAAACATCCATTTCATTTTTTGTAGTGAAATATTAATCAATGCACTTGCAAAAACACAGATTTAAATAAGAAAACGCAGAGCATGCTGGGAAACAAGGATAGTAATGAGCATGGTTTTTAACACCATTTCTGGTTGTAAACACCATTTCAGATATCACTGACTGATGTTGTTACAGATTTAAATTACTTTGCGAATAAACAAAAAAATGTTAAACTGAAACATTTTTACTGGCCAATTTGCTATTTTGTTTAGTAATGGATATAAAGTACAATAGGTTTAAAATCATTTTCTTAAAAAGACAGTGTAGAATCCCGCCTCAAACGTTTTCAAGGCTGAATTTAGGCAATAACACAACTTGTCTCCTCCTCATTTTGTCTTATCGAAAGAAACTGGAATAGTATTAGCTAGTCCCGGATAGTTTGGGCCAGAAAGGATAGTACTGTGAGTGCCTAAAGTGAGAATGAGGAGATTACAAGTCAACAAAGACTTAGTGTGAAATTTTAAATGGGGAATATCTCAGGCGCAATATTTGAAACTCTAATTTAAAACATTAACTACTCTTAATTTTTTGCTTGGATTTATGCAAGTACTACAGAAAACATCTTACAAATGTCCCCTTTAATTATCATGAACCAAAAGTTCCTTCTTGATTTAGTAATGGTTTAATTGTTGTTAAATTGATTATGTAATTGTGGTCCACCCAAATTATTCTTGGAGTTATTGCTTTTGAGACCTGTATATCTCTTGACGGCGGATGTCTGCCAGTGAGTAATGTGTACATCCCTCGAGAGGGGATTCATCTTGATAGGCTCTGTGTCAGTGGACATTATTGTATATTCTCTGACATACTGATGATGCACGTACACACCCTCGCTTGCACGCACATACATGAATCTGTATTTGCTTGCGTGCGTGTACACACTTTTTTGTGTTAAATTGCACACATCGGCCTACTGTATGCCTGGTTGTCTGTGTTAGTTCCTAATATCTACGCTACATGGCTTCAGCAGAGCAGATGGAGTGACAGTCCTTTGCAGCCCTCATGAACATTAATCTTATTTAACACTAGCCTGCCAATGGCAGATTTATGCACCAAAATGCCGGTAACACGCTAAATGGATTTCTGGTGGCCCCAGGCAATGTATCTTTAATGGTTCCGATCCCTCTGAATTGCTGTTGGGTGGATCAGGTGCTTCTAGTTGAATTAGTCATGTCCAGGTGGGTGGATGGGAGCAATTGTAGTACAACAAAGTTTAGTTGTGTGACTAACTGTAGAAATATTGTTAAATAATGAGCAATTTTCCTTTGATAATAATCTGACATAATAATAACTGTAACCCTTGTAGGTCATTAAAGTAATAATCAATGGATTTACAACCTTACTGAATTACAGTCAGTGCATTTCCACATAATTAGAAGTAGACAACACGTCCATGCACAAAAGCTATTTGGATGTCTTTGGATGCCAGAAGATAGCCCTTACTCTCATGAAGACAATCCTCTTCATGAGAGTAAGGGCTATGTGTGTTTTGTTAAATGTTGATGGGTGACAGCTTACTGACAAAATGTCCAAATAGATTGTTGGCATTGAGTTGATACATAATGGATTTTGGTAACACAAAAAGATTTCTACAATTCTCCAACTGTGATTCTTCAACCATCCTCTTGGACCATCCAGCTCAGTGTGAGGGCAAAACACACTTGGGCTCTCTTCCAGTTAGGATTATCGAATGTTGTTTGAAACATATTGGTTATTAGTCATAATGGTGGAGATGGGAATGTTTGGATGGGTATCTGTTTTCCTGATTTATGATGGTCAAAAATCATTTGTTTACTTTACTGCGTGTGTTCTTTCACCTTCCTTATGGTAATAGCTGAATAACAGAGTTTGGCATGTGTGTCACATCATATTTATACCCCAGTGATATAGGAAGTCATAGATGATCACTTAAGAGTCCATAATGAATCAGATGTGTATATTTTAGTGGTATGTCTATTAGATTTGGTTCATAAGAATACTTTGAGGTACCAATATTCTTGCTACAGGTTTTTTGAGAAAGTTTTTAATTTAATATTCATTTAAGATTTCCCTCATGTTTTCAGTTTTAAATTAAGAAGATGAACAACATAAATGTTTTTCGCCGTCTTTTTGTCTCGTCTTTACCTAGCTGTCCATTCATTCTGGAGGGCACTGTACAATGCAATAACATACAGTATGTCAAACTTCAAAGCTCTTTATGAGCAATCAAAAAGTTCCAGACATGGTAATAAAAATTTTTTGAGACAAGTTTAATCCATTTTTTACACCTCAGACAGTGTGAAGGATTTATGATTCTACTGAAACATCCTGTCGGCGGAGATTATCCTTCTACCCCGCAGTGTATATACATTTTGGCCTATGTTTTTAGATTCAATACGATAGGACTGACACATTATGCCAGTTCCATGCAGTCTATTTCCTTAAAGCCCTGCCCCCATGCAGTGTCTCTGCTTAAAGCCCTGTCCCCATGCTGTCTATTTCCTTAAAGCCCTGCCCCTATGCAGTTTCTCTGCTTTAAGCCCTGCCCCCATGCAGTCTCTCTCCTTAATGACCTACCGCCATGCAGTCTCTCTCCTTAAAGCCCCACCCCATGCAGTCTCTTTCCTTAAAGCCCCGCCCCATGCAGTCTCTTTCCTTAAAGCCCTGCCCCATGCAGTCTCTTTCCTTAAAGCCCAGCCCCCATGCGGTCTTTCTCCTTAAAGCCCTGCCCCCATGCGGTCTTTCTCCTTAAAGCCCTGCCCCCATGAGGTCTTTCTCCTTAAAGCCCCGCCCCCATGAAGTCTATCTCCTTAAAGCCCTGCCCCCATGCAGTCTCTTTCCTTAAAGCCCTGCCCTCATGCAGTCTCTTTCCTTAAAGCCCTGCCCCCATGCAGTCTCTCTCCTTAAAGCCCTGCCCCATGCAGTCTTTGTAATTGTTTTTCTGTATGTGCACTGTATGTATTGTAAGTCATCACCTTATGTATAATAAATCACTGTGTGCATATATAAAAACACTGCAACATACAGTGCAGTCCATAAGTGTTTGGACAATGTCACAAGTTTTCTTGTTTTGTCTCAGTACTCCAGCACATTGGATTTGAAATGATACATTGACTAAGAGCTTAAAGTGCTGACCGTCAGCTTTAACTTTAGTATAATTAGATTCATAAACTGTGTAAGAATTACAGCCCTCTTTATATGTTGTCCCCCCACTTTAAGGAACAAATTAATTATATAATTGCCTAGTCAGCTGTTTTCTATTCAGGTGTGTTGTTTCATTGCTAGTTACTGCACAAGAGTGCAAAAACAAAAGGTCTTGAAGTGATTCTAGGTGTATTTTTGCCTTTGGAGTCTGTTGCTCTTGTCCTTCAAAGTAAGGAGCAAACACATATCAATGCCAGTAATGCAGGCCATTGTGAGACTGTGGATAATTTATGGTGTAATGGTTAGGTTTACACATTTTACACAAATTATTTTGCTTTGTCATTATGAGGTATTGTGTTTAATGCTAAAAAAATATTTCATACATTTTAGACAGTTATCAGTATTGGTTATGATAATTAGAACTGGTATAATGATAAAAAACTAATATGGTGTTAAATTAAGGATGTATATATTGTTGGTCATTACATATGTGGAGTGATAACTGGCTACTAAGCACTGTGTAAATATCTCTATGACAAGGTGACATTTGTCAACAAATTTGAATCAATTCACTCTACTTTTCACCCCTACAGACACCCCTATATTATTCCTCGAATTTACTATGACTACCAGACTTATTAGAAGGCTAATGGGTTAGCATGTAATGTAGCTTAACACTAGGACCACCAAATTTCTACAGGAATAAAACTGCCATTTTGAAAGCTACACCCACCACCTTCTATGTCTTTTCCTAAATAGGCATATATTACATTGTTCCGTTGTCAGAATTCTAAACTCTCAAACTGAAAACTATTTAGAGACTATTTACCTGTTTTTTTTTACCCTGATTTCCGACTTAAGCGGCAATAGCCCACGGCAATTAGCGTTGGTACCCAAATGGTACCCAGATGCTAATCACCCCTCACTGAATGCATGACATCAATGGATGAATGCGTGATACTCCCAGATGAATGATAGTCTTGGTTGGATTTGAATGAACTTACAAATGAAATACAAGATTTCCATGACCTTTCAACAATTTCATTAGGCTATTATTGAAAAACAATACAAACAGTATAGGCTACTTCAATGTACTGTATGTGTCACACTTTACCGTTTTTCAATAGGAGATTCAGCATTCTTGTGTAGGCTCATTCATCAAATGTAAATCCATGTAATTATTCACAAAACAAAATATCAGACATTCTTTAGCAATCACCAATTCAACAAACTTATTACACCGTTACTGTTTTTATTAGGAGAAAAACAATGTCGCATACACATCCTACCGTCTCTCTTTGAATTTTCTCTGCTTATTTTACTGAAGAGAAAGATTCCACAAATGTATTAAGCTAAATAATTATTCACAAAAATAAATACCAACAATCACCAATTATCAATTGAACAAAACTTATTACACCTTTACTGTTTTTATTAGGAGAGAAAAACAAAACCGCATACACATGGACGCCAAGACAGCCAAGAAGCAAGCCGCCAAGGAGGCAGCATGTCCCACTCTTCCTCTTCCCAAGCCTCGGCAGCTCACACCTGGCAAGAAGACAGTGTCAAGTCGGCAAGTGCACACGGAACAAGACTAATGAGAACTGTGTGCAGTGCAACCGTTTTGTTTGCCGGTCTTCCTCACACACTTCCTCACACAAACCCCTGAAGCTGTGTGCTGACTGTGGGGTAGAAGTTTGAAGTTCGAGCAAGATGTATAAATGCGTGGGTTTTTGTACCCCACATCACCCAAAGCAATGACAAATGACCTTTCTATATTATATCACATAGTCAATTTTGTTATTCATGTAGGCTACTGTAAATCATCTTTTGATAATCCTTTTACGCTGCTAATCGAATTTACAAATAAAATTAATTGAATAATACACTACAATGTTTTTACTTGAAGAGAATGCCATGAAGGGCAGTCTGTAGTAACGAGGTTCTGGTGTAGGTAATGATGGGAAGTCCGGGGTGATGTGATGAGGAACAGGTGTGCATAATAGTGGAGAGTCGGGGGTGTTCCGTGAATGTGGAGCTAGCAGCCAGAGGCTGGCGTGATCACCGGAGGCACCGTGACAGTGAAGGCTACTGTAAATCATCCTTTCCATTATTTATTTATCAAATTTATCGTTTTTATCAAGCAACCGTGCTTTAGGCCGATGTATTGCTATTCATGCGGATATCCGTTGATCGTCACAAATTGGTCGATAATGTCTGTTATTTTACCTTGTACATCACCAAAATAAGATCAAAATGAAAACTAAATTCTAATGCATTTATTTTGAATAATTTAAGTGTTGTGTAATTTTTATTTTGTACATTTGTAGGGCCTAATAAATGAATGAAAATACTATAGCATGTGTTCTTAGAAATAATCTATGTATTCTATGTGTTCTATGTATTCTTTTTAGTCATTTTTTTCGTATGATAAGATCTTCAATACAAACAATACAACATTCTTGTATTTTTCAAAGTCATTGACCATTTAAAACAAACAAATTTTGTAATTCATTATTTTTTAGACTATTCTATATAGTTTGATGACGACCCAGTAGATGAACTGATGCTCTGGCTGGATGGTGATGCTGCGGAGGAGAATGTGTATGCTAATTGGGCCAGTTTGTATGCTAATGATGAGAAACGGCGTTCGGCTCTGGCTGTTAATGTTCGTCTGAAAGGCTTGGTGGTTCTAATGTTAAACTAGTAGTGGGCTTTATCCAACACTACCACAAGGCTGTCATTATTCTTGTTTCCAAAAAAGTCAGGTGTGTTAAACAACAAAACTTTCAAAAAGCTTCAGATTTGTAAAAGTGGCTCAACAATAAATATTGTATCTTACCTGAAGTTGTTGTGTTGTGTTTTTGTTGACATTTTCATTCAAGTTGAATTCATTATAAATGGTAGTACAGGGGTTCTTTTTTCTGTTTTTCTTCATACTGCAATTGCATAGTTTGACACAATTCACTTCAAGACTTTTTTTTTCCAAAGTCACTGAAGTTCTTTGAGCTTTAATTTGAGGGTATTTACAACCATAAACATGAACCATATGGGGAGGGGGGGGGGTCTGTAGGTCACAGTCTGCCAGCCTCAGGAATGTGGAATGTTTACATTGACCATTTGGCACGGGGGTTCTTGTGGAAATGTAATCTGTCCTAGGTAGACACGTTATTGAATGTAGATGACTGTCATACACTGAGTTATGTGTCAGAGTGGGGTATGGCAATTGTCTTGTCTACTTTCATTTTCATTTGAGGAACAACAAACCGCATTGGTCAGATACTCATTTTTGTTGTTTTGTCTTAATCATTTGTAACATAAGTGTATGAGCCTTTTCTTTTCATTAGGAATTGAGTAGTTCTTTTAATGTTTTATCAAACATGTAATGCTTTTTCTTACATGTGTGATAGGGGGGGACTGTGGAATCTGTGTAATAATGTAGTATTCTAAATGTATTATGAAGGTATGTTTCAATGAAAGTTAATGTGCCTAGATAATGAGAACAACAGATTCTCTCTCTGTAGGTCACACTCCATGTTTACACTGACTATTTGGCACGGGGGTTGTTGTGGAAATGTGATCTGTCCTAGACACTCCCTTCAATGTATATATCCGCTAGCAACCATCTTTACAGTGAGAGGTTGGTAAGATTGAATTTGTAAGACCGAGTTTGTAAGATCGAGTCTATCATCATGAACGATACACTATCAAATGCTGCAATAAATAATTGAATGTCTCTCTCCTTTGACGACCGGGTACGCGATCATTATTTCACCACTGTACGAACGGCTGGTTTAAAGCAGTGGCAAACTCTGAACTGGGGTCCAGATCTTGCCCATGAGCTATTTTAATCCGTCCCGTGGTAGGTTTGAGTTGTATTAAACTGAAGAGAACTTTATTGACTGAGCATGGAATGCCTCTATATATAGGAATATAAAAAATGTTTAGAATGTGATGTCAAGTTTGACTCCATAGCCAGACCACTACTTCCGCAATCTTTGAATGGTTAAGAATAATGTAATATCAGCCTGTGTGCATCGTCCACTTGTCGAGAATAACGTCAGACCACCCAACCAGCACACAGCCCCTATTTTCATCCTCAGACCAGACTTGATTTGCTCAAACATTCAATAGAAATGACCCACCTGCTGAACTAGAGTAGGTACATATTTTCACTTCACTTGACAGAACCAAGAATGAAGAACAGAGGCATAGTGCCATACAGAAAAACTGACACAGTGTCACTGACAATTTCATGTCGGTAAATGTCAAGTCCCATGCCCTATAGCTACATGAGACTAACATATTTTGAGAATTTTTTTTTTTAGTTTGATTGCAAACAAGATTGTTTAGTAGCTCTAACAAGCTAGAGATCAAGATCATTCCATCAAATATAATACAGAAGGCTTTGAACACATTTGCGTGCCCCAGGAAGAACAGACAAGGGATAAATTGCCTACTCGACATGCAGCAGACATCTACAGATAGATGGGGCTTATTTAGTATGTGTAATCAGTGTAATTCTCAGCTACATGTCAATACAAAACATCCATCTTCTTTTGGTGGCATTTGTGAAGGAGTGAGACTATGTATCAAATTATCTTTAAACTAAGGGGGAAAATATTTTTCCTTTATTTGACACAACAGCATTGATTATATTCTAGTAAAATCACATGTAGACCTTTGGACATGAACAAAGACAAAAGAAAATGCAGTAGAATATTGTAATGAGTAGTTTGTGACTAACTAGGCATAATGATCCTTGATAATAAAACATAAAATGATTATTGTTAAAATGAAACCCTGAAAATAAGCACATATTCTGTCAATTTACAGTTTTCGCTTCTGTTCATGCAAAATAACTGTCAACTTCTTTGCCCCTCATCAGTTTCAATCCTGACTCTTGAATATAGAAAAACAAGACTGATTGAATGTAGAAGTGATAATGAACCATTATTTTAAAACTGCCCTTTTCTGGCAAGCAAATTGCCATTGATTGAATTTGTCTGTCTGATGTGACGTTTTAGTTCTTTTATTAAATTCCTCCGTTCTCCTGGCACCTGTGCCCTGCCTTCTGTAACTGCAACATTGCAGAATTGCAGCCTTTTCATACGTAGTCCCCCAATGTTAGGGGACCAAAGGTAACTGGACAAATTCACATCATCTTAGAAAAGGTTGTTCAATTAAAGACTTGGTTGCAAATCCTTTGCATTCAATGACTGCCTGAAGTTTGCCACCCATAGACACCACAAGTGAAATGCATGCTCAACTGGATTCTAATTCGGTGGTTGACTTGGGCACTCAAAAACACTACATTGTGTAGTCTCGAACGAATTAATCTGAAAATAACATCTCCAAAAGTAATTCTATAAAAATGTGTATTAGCCTAGTCCAGATTGAGATTAAAGTCTGTAAGCAGGACTTCCCCTAGGTCTGTCCAAATCATATGCTTCATACATTGGTATTAAGCAAAAATGCTCGCAATTGTGATTTTTTTTTTCTAAAGATCAAGAACATGACCACAAAGTGAAGACTACACCAATAACCTCATAGAGTTTACCATAAGATGCAATAATGGCCAGGTTACATATACAAATGTGTAGTAATCTTTAAGTCTTATGGACAGATTTGAACTCAGTTTAAACAAAGTTTAAACTCTACCAGAGCTAAAAGGAAAGTGTGGAGAAAGAACGGAATGTCTCATGATCCAAAGCATACCATCTCATCTGTGAAACATTGTGGAGGTAGTGTTGTGACTTGGGCATGCCCACTGGGGCTGGCATGCTTGCCTTCATTGATAATGTATAGCAACATGTTGTAAGCTCAGATCTACCTAAACGCCTCAAAACTCATTTGACGCATTTCTCCTTGCGGCAGGACAATGGCCGAAAAACATACTGTTAACCAAACCAGGTGGTTCTTCAGGGACAAAAGTGAAATGTTCTTGACTGGACAAGTCAATCACCAACCTGAATCCAGTTGAAATCACAAGGCAGAATGACCCAAAACAAACAAAAAATGGATGCAATACAGGTCTGGCTGAGCATCAACGGGAAATATAACCAGCATTTGGTGATGTCTATAGGTCAGAGACTTCAGGCAGGAATGAAACGCAATCAATTAAATATTAGATACTAAATATGACAACTTTATTTAAGATTAGGTTAATTTGTCTAAATACGTTTAGTCCTCATTGGAGGGACTATGTATGAAAAGGGCTGTTATTCCTACATGGTTTATGGATGTGATACCCTAAAGTTTAAGCTAACTGTATGCACTTTAACCTCTTAGCCATTGTTTCCCTTCAAATGCAGAATGCTGGAGTACAGAATCTGTTTCCAGAAATGTTGGGACACTATGTAAAATTCAATGGAAAGCAGAATACAATGTGCAAATCATTTAAACCTTATATTTAATAGAAAAAAGTACAAAGACAACATATCAAATGTTGAAACAGAGAAATTTTATAATTTCTTGAAAAATATACAGTATGCCCACTTTGAATTTGATGCCCGCAACATGTTTCAAAAAAGCTAGGACGGGCAATAAAAGACTGGAAAAGTTGAGGTAAGCTGTGTAAAAATAAAAAAAGTTGGGTAAAAAAAACCTGGTGGAACATCTCACAACTCATTAAGTTAATTGGCAACAGGTCAGTAACAGGATTGGGTATAAAAAGAACATCCCAGAGAGGATGGGTCTGTCAGAAGTGAGTATGGGGAGGGGTTCACCACTCTGTGAAAGACTGCGCAGGCAAATAGTGAAACAATTGAAGAACAACGTTTCTCAACGTAAAATTGCGTAAAGGTGCTTGGGGATCTCATCATCTAGAGTACATAATATCACTAACATTAGGACAGCCAAATGCCTACTTGAATTGCCGTTTGAGTTTGTAATTAAAATAAAACTGCCATTTTGAAAGCTACACCCTCCTCCTTCCATGACTTTTCTTAAATAGGCGTATATTACATTGTTCCGTTGTCAAAATTCTAAACTCACAAAAGAAAAACAATTTAGAGACTATACCTGTTTTTTTACCCTGATTTCAGACATAAATCGCCAACAGCCCACGGCACTTAGCGTTGGTACTCAAGTGGTACCCAGGCGCTAATCACCCCTCACTGAATACATGACGTCAATGGATGAATTGTTTACCAGTCACCAATTACCAATTCAACAAACATATTACTGTACAAGTTACTCTTTTTATTTTAGGAGAGAAAGAGATTAGAGCTTATTTTACTGAAGATTAATAGTCTACTAATGTTTTAGGCTAAATAATTATTCACAAAACGAAATACCAACGATATTCTTTGCCACTAGAGGTATGAATTGGCATTAAAATCAACTTCATAGCCTCACTACAACCCCCGGGAGAGACCTGCAAAGACACGCAGTTCACATAGCCTATTCATTTTGGACCTTGTCTTTTTCTAAAAACTCCTCTTGGTTTTTCAATAACTTATTAATGTCACCTATAGACAAATCTTATATGCCAGTAATCTAGGAGACTAGAGCTATGCATTGGCGTTGAAAATAAGCAACCATGCTTTAGGCCTATGTTCGGCTATTCATGCGGATATCCTCTGATCGTCTCAAACTGGTCGATAATGTCTGTTATTTTACCTTGTACATCACCAAAATTAGATCAAAAGGAAAACAAATTCTAATGGATTTATTTTTGAATCATTTAAGTGTTGTGTAATTTTCATTTGGTATATTTGTAGGGCCTAATAAACGAATTAAAATAATATAGCCTGTTTTCTTAGAAATAATCGTTCTATGTATTCTTTTTTTAGTCCTTTTTCGTATGATAAGACCTTCAATACAAACACATTCTTGTATTTTTCAAAGTCATTAACCATTTAAAACAAAAATTCAGTAAGTCATTATTTTTTAGACTATTCTATATAGTATGATGACGACCCAGTAGATGAACTGATGCTCTGGCTGGATGGTGATGCTGCGGAGGAGAATGTGTATGCTAATAGGGCAGATTCGTATGCTAATGACGAGAAACGGCGTTCGGCTCTGGCTGTTAATGTCCGTTTGAAAGGCTTGGCGGTCCTAGTGTTAAAGGATTCAGAGAATGTATGGGACAATCAGGGACAAATCATAATCTGAAATTATTTTTGGGAATCATGGGCGCCGTATCCTCCGGGCTAAAGAGAAAGAAAATCTGGCTTCTTGTCAGCGCACAGTTCAAAAGCCAGCATCTCTGATGGTATTGGGGTGCATTAGTGCATATGGGTGGCTCGCACATCTCTGAAGGCACCATTAATGCTGAACAATATATACAGGTTGCCATCCAGACAACGTCTTTTTCAGGGAAGGCCTTGCTTATTTCAGCAAGACAATGCCAAACCACATACTGCATGTATTACAATAACATGGCTCCATAGTAAAAGAGTCTGGGTTCAAAACTGGCCTGTATGCAGACCTGTCACCTATTGAAAACATTTGGCTGATTATGAAATGAAAAATATGACAAAGGAGATCCCGAAATGTTGAGCATCTGAAATCCTATATGAAGCAAGAATGAGAAAACCTTTCACTTTCAAAACTGCCTCAATTGGTCTCCTCATTTCCCAAACGCTTACAGAGTATTGTTCAAAGAAGAGGTGATGCAACACAATGGTAAACATGCCCCAGTCCCAACTTTTTTGAAAAGTGTTGCTGGCATCAAATTCAAAATGGGTCATGTATTTTAAATCTAAAGGCTGCAGTCACTCCCCAGTTCTCATCAATGGCACTGAGGTGTGTCCAGCTTCAAATTCCTGGGTATCCATATCTCCGAGGACCTCTCCTGGACCCTCAACACCTCAGCCCTGGTCAAAAAGGCACAGCAGCACCTGTACTTTTTGAGGAGGCTGAAGAAAGCATGCCTGTCCTCGAAGATCCTGGTGAACTGTTACTGCTGCATAATCGAGAGCATTCTGACTAACTGCGCCACAGTATGGTTTAGCGGTTGCTCTGTAGCCGACCGGAAGGCCCTGCAACGGGTGATGAAAACCGCCCAGCACATCACTGGTACCCGACTTCCATCCATTGCATACCTCCAGCGCAAGCGGTGTCTGCACAGGGCATGCAGCATCATCAGGGACCCTTCACATCCATGCCACAAACTGTTTGCCCTCCTACCATCAGGCAGGCGGTACAGGTCTCTTCGTTCTTGCACCAGCAGGCTCAGGAAGAGTTTCTTTCCATCTGCTGTAACCCTGCTGAACTCTGTGACCCATCACTAACCATACCCACCCGCCTCTCAGGGACCTGGTTACACTACTCCCTTTGTACTACTGGACTCTGACACTGCCTTGCAAAGTCTGATAAGGAAGTTTTCAGTTGTTACAGGATTGTCTACTTCAGGAACCTCACTGCTGCTATCCCTGCATTTCACTTGCACATGCACCTTGCACCTTCAATTTGCCTTCATTGCACATTTAGAATTGCCATCGTACTTGCATTTGTCAGTTGATACATACCCATGTCTACCTCAGAGACCTCATTGCTGCTATCTCTTCACATGCTACCTTACTCCTTCAATTTGCCTCGATTGCGCATATAGAATTGCCATTTGTACCCGCACAACTATTTATCCCAATTGTAACATACACTATACTTAATACTTGTACATTTTCTGTCCACCTCTATTTGCCTTAATTGCACATTTAGTTTTGCCATTTGTACTGCATTGCCTTCTTTGCACATATATACATTCCACGTAATATACATATACTTAATACTTGTAAATTTGCTGCCCTCTTCTATTTGCATTTCTTGTTAGATGATAACTGTATTTCGTTGTACTGTAGTTCAATGACTAAAGTTGAATCTAATCTAAAATGAATCTGATCTAGTATCCAAAGACGAAAAAGAATTCTCAGTTTCAACATTTGATATGTTATCTTTGTACTATTTTCAATTAAATATAGGGATAAATGATTTGCACATCATTGCATCCCATCATCTTTGGAAACAGGGTTGTGCATAAAATATATGGTGTTGATCACGTGGGTAAAACAAATATTTATTTGTAAAGCCCTAGTTGGCTGACTGGTCTAGAGCTGGCCAAAATAATCCACCCCCTTGAACAGGCTAAAAGTTCAGCTCAAAAAGTGCATTATCAACATTTTCATAGTGAATATATATTCTAGGAAACAAAGGAATCATGTTTTTAACTGCACTGGGCATTTAAGGTGCTAATCATCTCGCACTACAGAAATACAGCGAGGCGGGAAGGCTAATTTACTCATGTTCATTCATCACCTTCATTAAATTCTGAGAGCTGGACACATGCTTGCTGTCTGGCTCAGGCTTTCAATCATTTTCAGTCATTTCAATGATAAGCTTTGGTGGATTTAATTGGTCCTTGTGAATCCCTTTGCCAGTAACAACCAAATAAATTTTATCACTTACAAAAGTGTCTCGCGTGCCATGAGTGTGTGGTGTTGTGGAAGATGTTCCATACTTCATAGCATTAAGAATAGAGTACTTAGGACAACACATAATTAGTCCCTCAATTTCCTGGTTAATGAGAGTAAATGATCACGTTCCTAAAGAAACCATCATAGGGAACATGATAGTGCTTTGGGTAATTTTAACAGGGAAAACAGAGAATAAGGTGGTTACCACAATTGGGAGAATGACTATAGAAAAAGGAATTAGGGTGCAAACAAAGAGGCTAGCTAAAACAATTTGCCAAGTTTCCTGGATAACAGCAGTTGACATTAAAAATCCCGGTAAGAACGTTAGAACACATGATGAGGCCCCTTGAAAAACAAAGGTGTTTAGTTAGGAAAAAGATGAGATTAATTCACAAGATAAAGATGTATAAATTTCCGACATTTCTTTGGAGGACCAGTTGTTCAGAAAACTGATTAGGAGCAGTGCCAAATTGTATGCTGGATGCTCCATTATGTGCGTTTTATAGTGTTTCTCCTCCTCCGGTCTAGGGTGATTAAGAAAAAACTGGATGCAGAGATCTTTGGCCACTGCAGGAGGGGTTGTATCTTTGGACACTGCAGTAGGGGGTGTATCTTTGGCCGCTGCAGTAGGGGGTGTATCTTTGGCCGCTGCAGTAGGGGTTGTGTCTTTGGCCGCTGCAGTAGGGGGTGTTTCTTTGGCCACTGCAGTAGGGGGTGTATCTTTGGCCACTGCAGTAGGGGTTGTATCTTTGGCCGCTGCAGTAGGGGGTGTATCTTTGGCCACTGCAGTAGGGGTTGTATCTTTGGCCGCTGCAGTAGGGGGTGTATCTTTGGCCACTGCAGTAGGGGTTGTATCTTCGGCCACTGCAGTAGGGGTTGTATCTTCGGCCACTGCAGTAGGGGTTGTATCTTCGGCCACTGCAGTAGGGGTTGTATCTTCGGCCACTGCAGTAGGGGGTGTTGACACAGGGAAGGCACATTCAACCCCTTCATAGAAGCACTTAATGAGTCCGGTAAGTCTGTGAGTGGAGGCACATGAAGAGGACAACCAAAGGCTGTGTTCTCACTATTGAAGGTGTTTTTAAAGTTCTTGAATACATCCTCTGTGATTATTTTCCATGTTCTCCTGATTCCGTAAAGAACAATGCAATGTAACACATCATTCTCTTTCTTTTATTGCTAATGGCAAATGTTGCATGTTTTATTTGTTAACCCACCATCGTGTTGCCCTAGCTTTTCACCAATCAAGTGCTTCCTGTATACTGTAGTGATGGATTAGCTTCCTGGACCTCTGTACTGGCAGTTTGGCACACTCGTCTGATTTAAACTGTTCCAGTTCTGCCAGATTTGCAGAGTAACTTTTACCAATGGCTCTCAAATCTCTCTGCATGTTTTCAGTTGTATTTAGATCTGGACTCATTTCTGGTCATGTCAGAACAGTCCAGGTTGTTGTCTTGAAGGATTAAATAAACACAAATAGGAGAATGAGTTCTTCATTCAAACGGGTTGAATGAGTGATTTCCATATAGCAGGCACCTGTGACTCACTGTTGGTAAGTTCAATTCTAAGGAGAATAACCTGCTTGAAATTTAAATATTTCTACTAGAAGGTGACAATAATATTGTCTTTGGCGTTTTAGGATTTCTTTGCCGAATAAGCTAATATTTAGTAAATTAATCAGATGTTTTTGTTTTGTTAAACTGGAACCCCTGTCTGCAGCATTGAAGGTCCCCAAGAACACAGTGGCCTCCATAATCCTTATAATGAAAAAGTTTGGAACCACAAACACACTTCTTAGAACTGGTCATCCAGCCAAACTGTGCAAACACCCTGCTTGGAGTTGGCCAAAAGGCGCCTCAAGGACTCTCCAATCATTAAAGACAAGATTCTCTGTTCTGATTAAACCAAGATTTAAATCTTTGGCCTGAATGCCAAACGCCATGTCTGGAGGAAACCAGACACTGATCTCCTGACCAATACCAGGAGGCCAATACCAAACATGATGGTGGCAGCATCACACTGTGGGGATGTTTCTCAGTGGCAGGTACAGGGAGACTAGTCAGGATAGAGGGAAAGGTGAATGGATTGAATACTTCTGAAAATCCATATTTAATTGTGGTTATGTTAACCGACAGTATGAATAAGGTAAAAATAATGCAAGAGTACCACTTGAAAATTCAGGTCAGGCAGGGCATAAAGTAGATCAATACAGAAAGACAAAATGCTGGGTCTCAGCCTATAGACTGCCTTTGAGGTTACCATTGTGGTTGATTTTTCCCTTTAAAGCAAATCCCAGTATTCTCATCATTAAAACCATTTGTTTGTGTGAGGAGAGAATCTGAAAGCATGGCCATGTTTATTTTCCCTACACCGCTGCTACAATCTTGTCTCATTCTAGTGGAGTGCCACTATTGTATCACACAGCCATTAATCAGCAGATCTGTCTCAGGATCTCAACTTGTGTCAAGGAACTGAAGCCCTAGCCGCTCCCTCCTTCCACCACTCTGTGGTGGGCCGTGGTGACTCATAGAGTCATCTGCATTTCTAATTCACATACATAAATTATGACTCCTATTACTGTCTTCCGATTTGTAACCACAATCTGTCAACTTTGACTCCTTCGTTTGGGAGGGTGAAAATATGTCTAGAAAACCTGTCTAACAGTGTCTAATTTTATACTGTACCAGAGGCATGGGAATGATGAAAATACTGGTCTTGCGCTTCTTTTCTCAACCTACAGTATATTCACAAATCATTTCGAAGTAGCAGTATATTCACAAATCATTTCATAGTAGTGGTATATTCATTAAACATTTCAGAGTTCTGACCTAAGGATCAGTTTTACCTTTTAGATTTTAATGAATGGAAAGTGGGGAACCAATCCCAGATAGATAAACGCTCCTACTCTGCTGGCTGGATAACAATGCATGTAGCTTATGACACAGAGACTGCAGAAACCGATGTACAGTAGGGGAAATAATTCAATTTCGCCTCTATTCCGTGTCAGACATGAGCAACTGCTAATAAGACATACAAGCACACCCACAGTGCAGTAAGGCCCTCTGAGCGAAAGTCAATAAAACAAGTAAAGATCTTTACAAAGAGGGTTATCTGTTTCCACTTCTGCTAAAAGTTATTTCCTTCAATACAAAAAGCTGTCAATACAAAAGCATCCATCATACACTGTGTTATCTAGTACAGTTACTGTATTTCAATGGTACATATCTTACATGTATCACGATCAGTGTTCAATACTGATGTCAGACTCCATGATGCATTGTTTTTTTGAGGATCATGTGATCAAGGTTCAAAGTGATATCAATGACATTTAGAACTTTAACAAGATGGCTGACAAGCTGGCTTTGCAATGAGAGGCTAGTGAAGGCGAGTGGGCAGAAGCTACAAAAGGAGGTTTGAAGAGCCAAGCACTGGCTAGCGATATATGGGGCAATATCGGTGTGTACTAACATGATTCAATACATCAACCCTTTGAAGTGGAAGTGTGACTCAATTCGCCCCGCAATCCTGTTAACCAGGCCATTTTTTTCAACTTTGGCAATGAGTTCTGCTCTTGCTAGCTTTGCTCTTATTGTATGTTTTATCTTTTACAGAAAACTCCATAGGCTTCCATTGCTTGGTCTCTGGTATTCTTCTCAATGGGTTGTGGAAATTACATCCAGACTCTTGTTGTAAACATCCAATGTCTATCTGGTGGACTGTACATCGATTATATCCTCCCATTCTATATAAAACATGATAGCTTAATACCATGATAACATTGTGCCATCATTACCGATACATTTAGCAGAAACACTTATTTTGAGCGGTATATCAGTAGGTGTAGTAACACCAACAATGGGCTTACAAAAAAGAGGCATTTTAAGTAATGTAAAATGTTCTGAGATTGAGTCAACACACCCACAAATCTAAGATGATCAATCTTTTAAAAGAATTTACCAAAGTGATATGATTGAACATTTTGCTCACAGTGCTATTTCCCATCATTTAAATTGACTAACACCAAGTGACATGTTGGATTTCGACACACACACACATTAACAATGGAATCTTTAAATGTATGAGACACTAAAAGCTTTCCCTAAATCCCCAAAACATGTTGCTCCACATCACCAGCAGGACAAACCAATTTATCCCCACAGTAGTTTTTTAAACTGAATACAAAGAGATTTATTTTTGCCAGTACAAACAACTTTGTGTTACATAAAATTGTTTAAATAAAATTGCAAATATATTTTTCTTTTAAAAAAAAAAATTATATGCCAATGTAAACTTCATTTACCACCACGATTCAAGAATGTCCCAAGAGATATATAAATTGAATAACATTTGAATAAAAATTGAATAACAGTGTAGATTCTCCACTGCTATGAGGCATAGACTAGTTTCTCTTTTAAACAGTAATATGTATCCAAGAGACAAGAAATCCCCAAAATGAGGGAATGGTCTCAGAGCCCAAGGCCTTGGGGCAGCCGGTACGGTAGGGCAGAGGCTGCTGTCAGGCTGAGAAGGGGCTCCTTAAGCTTGATTTGTATGAGTGTCTGCTGGTGGAACACCCAGCAGTGAGGGCCACAGGAGGCTAATTGCTCTTTGGCATTTACCACATTGTCAGGAAAGCTAGATGAACACATTTCCCTGTGTGCCTTGAGCTCTACGTTGAAATTCATGAATGGAGCTTACAGAGAGAAAGAACATGCGTTAGTTAACACATTCTCCCAACCTAAGCCATTTTAAAGAAAATGTTATTGAATAAATAAAAATGAGAATGGCACATTTAGAGACATTTTGGATTCTAAGGCATTGAATTGCTCAAACTAAATAAAAATATGTGTACTTAGTAAATTACTTTTAAAATATCAGTCACAGTGAAATTGTACCTACAGTGGGTGGGGTGATGGAACTTCAGAAGCAGGGGCACCATTGACCATTGGAACGTCACTAAAGTTTGTTGCACCTTTTCATGCCTGGCTAGTTATATTATCGACTGACCACTGAATTTTGAAGGAAAACTGACAGGAATGTGGCTTAAAACAGGTAGTCAAATGAGAAATGTGAGAAAAGCTTGAGTCATGACAGCAACACAGACCAATGCATGTCACTCAAAATAGAGCCTGCAAAAAAGATTTCTACAGACACAAATAACGAGTTATTCTGGTACATTGTGGTGGGAATACAGTCCAGGAGCTTTGTTTAGTAAAGTTTAGTGTTTTAGTTTAAACACTACCTTTCAATGCACATTTCTTGTGACACCACAAAATCAGTGTGTCCCATAAATACTCTTGGGTTTTCTGATTCCTTGTTTTTTTTGATGTCCCTGAAGTGTCAGCTCAAAAGTTACACTGAGTATGAGACAGTGAATTAGGTTTGATAAGATGTGGTGTTCCAATCAACTTCAGGTTGTGTTCAAGGTAGCCTGCTATGTTAGCTTGGCTCTCACTCAACAAAGCATTTTATGTATACACCGATCAGCCATAACATTATGACCAACTGCCTAATATTGTGTAGGTCCACCATTTGCCGCCATAACAGCCCTGACCCGTCGAGGCATGGACTCCACTAGACCTCTGAAGGTGTGCTGTGGTATCTGGCACCAAGATGTTAGCAGCAGATCCTTTAAGTCCTGTACGTTGCGAGGTGGAGCCTCAGAGGATCGGACATGTTTGTCCAGCGCATCCCACAGATGCTCATTTGGAATGAGATCTGGTCAACACCCTGAACTCGTTGTTGGGTTCCTCAAACTATTCCTGTACCATTTTTTCTTTGTGTGTAGGCACATTATTTTCCGGAAAGAGGCCTCCACCGGCTTGCCTTCTTCTCATAGTGCATCCTGGTGCCATGTGTTCTCCAGGTAAGCGACGCACAGGCACCCAGCCATCCACATGATGTAAAAGAAAATGTGATTCATCAGACCAGGCCACCTTCTTCCATTGCTCCGCGGTCCAGTTCTGATGCTCACATGCCCATTGTAGGCACTTTCGGCAGTGGACAGGGGTCAGAATGGGCACCCTGACTGGTCTGTGGCTACGCAACCCCTTACGCAAAAAACTGTGATGCACTGTGTGTTCTGACACCTTTCTATCAGTAACAGCATTAACCTTTTCAGCAGTTTGAGGTACAGTAGCTCGTCTGTAGGATCGACCACACGGGCCAGCCTTCGCTCCCCACGTGCATTAGTGAGCCTTGGCCGCCCATGACCCTGTCGCCGGTTCACAGCTTTTCCTTCCTTGGACCACTTTTGATAGGTACTGACCACTGCAGACCGGGAACACCCCACAAGGGCTGCAGTTTCGGAGATGCTCTGACCCAGTCGTCTAGCCATTACAATGTGGCTCTTGTCAAAGTCGCTCAGATCCTTACGCTTGCCCATTTTTCCTGCTTCTGACACATCAACTTTGAGGACAGAATGTTCACTTGCTGCCTAATATATCCCACCCACTGACAGATGCCATGATAACGAGATAATCAGTGTTATTCACGTCACCTGTCAGTGGTCATTATGTTATGGCTGATCGGTGTATGGTTGACCACGTGTCACTCTGTTTCTTAGCTTTTGAACAGAATGGAATGCAGGGGAATAACCTTTTTTCATACCAGGTCCACAAGAAGTTACAAGTATATTGCTTCCCTGTGACCATTTTATCCAGGCCCATTCTCTATATTTACATGTATAGAGACCTTTTTCAGCCTTTTTGAAATGGTGTTTTTATTTACACTGTTTGGTGACAGAACTGCCACAGTGGCTGTTGCCATGATGACAGTCACTGACATGACTATTTTATTAGAAGTCATATAAATCGATAAAAGTAATCCTCTTTAGTGTCCAATTCCCTGTTATCTACACTTTCTGAAATAGCATAAACAGTCAATGAAATCAAAGTATTAATAAGCAAACTTATTTCCTGAAAAAAAGAACATGGCAAACAATTTTTCTTCACGTCAATTCCGTAACCAGTAGTAATCCATACACTTTTGCTGGTTATCTTAAAATGAAAAGAATAATGTAACACAGACTTCGTCAAACATTTTTGTGTGGTGCAAGGTATCAGAATATGAAGGACAATAAAAAACGTTGCCTTTTTTATTCAAAACATCTAGGTTTCGCTGACCTAGGTTTGACAAACGATACATTGTTGCCTTGCTCGCTTTGAGTCACATCAGACATCCCACCACATACACACTCACACCTCAACACTAGACAAAGGTCCTGTCTGCTACTCTGATGACATCTGCCGATCAAAGGGCTTCCTGTCTGGGATCCTCATCCTCTGACAGACAGGGCCACCCCTTACAAAATTAAATAAACATTCATAAATACATTTAGTCTTTGTTCAATGCTGTGCTTTTTTTTCAAATACAAGATAGCTTTCATATAATTACAAGTCAGAACGGGTCCAATTTCTTTGTAAAGAGTAGTTAATTAATCTGTTATTCTTAAGATCCTGGAGTGCATCTTGAAGCCTGTACTCAATTAAACTAAAGCTGAGCAACAGTATCATAAGGTTCTTAAATAAGTGTAATCTAATATAAAAACATTTGAAGAATATTACTACACAAAGATGTCGGTGTGTGAATTACACTGAGTTCACATACCACTTTGGATTGAAAAACAAATTGGGATTAATTGAGAAGATGGCAGTAATTTTCAAACAATATTCACAAAAGGGAAAAAAAAATGAGGATGACATTTACACATGGCCTAGATTCAAACCCCTACTTATTTAATAAAGGTTATATTATCTTAAAAATAATTGCTGTTCAAAGTCCAGACCACTATCGTCTTTATAGGCTAAAAGTTGAATGCCTCACACTAACAGTAGGCATATTACAAATCTATTCATTATCAGAAATTGGTGGCCTTTATACTATGTCAGAAAAGTACAAGCAAACAAATATGACATAACAATAATTGCTGAAAATGGCTTGAAACGGCTCTTATTTATGTCCCCCCTGATAATCAGGAAATTATAATGACGTGTCACTCAGTCAGCCACACAATGGCGTGCTTTACAGTACACTAGTTAATTCATGTGTTTTCATGGCACACAGTGAAACCAAATGATATAGGCCTATGTTACTTCTTTCATATAGTTGGTTCTATCGACACCCACAGCCGTTTGTCTTTAAGTCAGCTTTTTTACGAAGTTTAAAAGACAACACAAACTTCCTCGAAGCCCCCTGCTGTGTGATTGGAATCTCGCTGGTGAGTCATTTATGGAGCCTGTAATTGCCCTTACTGTCACATTTCTGACAGCAACTTCCACACACAGACAGGGCCATGTGTTTATTTATAGTTTCTCTCTGCTTTAATTCAGATGCAGTAGCATATGCTTTGTAACTGCAGCTGCTATGCATTTGCTGAGCTGTTTGATTACTGCATGGGGGGGTGTCCAGTTCTACAGACAATATGCTAAATAGTAGGTAATGTGTTGTGGTACACGCTTAATAAGAATTCAGCAAAGAGGCCTCATGACCTGCTCCTCTTATGTGAACTTTTAGCACGACTTGGCACTGAAGGAAGCATTTACTGGCACAGGTAAAACTTCTCTGGCAAATCAAAGGTTCTATATTTAAGCGATGATGCACAGGGAGGTGTGATACAGTATATGGCCAGTATACCACAGCCAAGGGCTGCACCACGCCGCGCAGAGATCATGAATGTACAATGTGTATTTTAGGTACGTAACAATTAGAGATGTGTTTTTGTATATCTCGCTCTCACTGAGGAAGTCTCAGAGATTGGGGTCACAGCCAGGGAATCAGACAATGTTGATGGCGGTCATGGAGCATTTGGGGTTGAAGTCCTTGCTCAAGGCCTGATGGGCAGATGTTTCAGAGATTCCACCCAGCAACCTTTCGTTCGTTTACTGGACTACAACCCACTACACTAACTGTCTTAATCTATGGTATATTGGCCGTAAACCATAAAACATTTGGTGCCTTATTGCCTTTATAACCCAGTTACCAGTGCAATAGAACATTAAAACATATGAATCTGTTGACATTTCCATGGATATGTTCTCATTTACCACACATTTGAGCCAGTCAGCATTCAGGGTTCAAACCACCCAGATTATAAACCAATATAAAGCAGGCAGTACGAACATCTTAAACATTCTCAATAACCCTAGAAGGCTAAACATAAATATATTGTTCCAGCGAGAAACTATGTAGTGTATTCGTAATGGTTGTCAGTGTTTAACTGCTCAGTAACTTGGAATACAAGCATTTTCTAAGTGTTGCTTTTCCTCTTCTGATATTGAGCTGCAGGAGCTTTGTAATTGTTTTGAGAGCTTGAAAGTGTCATACACATGTTGAGATACTGATATTAGGATTCAGATGCGATAGATTCTCATTCTACTCAATCCCTTAGCCTCCGCGAATGAGCTGAGGTGAAAGGGTCTTTATTGCCTCACCAGGAAAGCCATCAGAGTTTCATCAGTGTCTGAGCACGGAAGTGGTAGCTCTCCTCTGCCCTCTCCAAGCAGCCAATGAGACAGGCACAGTGTCACAAAATCCGAATCGGATATCGTCTAATACATTAAACCTGGCAGGCCTTCAACCTAATCTCTCATACAAATTATTTCCAGTCTTTCACTAGACCGTTTGCTTTAGAGCTGGACAGAAAACAAATTTGATGCAATGTGCAGCTATCCCTGGTCGAGGACATTTCCTCATTTCCACATTATTCCATTACCAAACAAACATTATTCAATATTCAATGATTCATAACCACAAATTTGATTTAGATTAAGGATGTCGCTTCTTTCTCGTAGTGTTATTTACAAGTGAATTTGGGCTTGTTGTCATTCACCCACTACCTGAGATTAAAGGTCTTTGATTCATTTACATCTGCTGACGTATTGGCTGGCGCAGATGCCACTTGTCTCGTTGGGAGGGGGACAGGGAGCAACCCCACTGCCAGGGCAAGGCCTCTTAAGACCATATCAGACCCCAGGGAGATATCAAAGAAATAAAGTCATCACATTCAGGTGTGTTTGGGAGAATGACACATCGTTAATCATCCAGCACAAGTCAGGCGGTCCCCCTGAATACAAAACATTAACAGAACAACACCCCAACTCCAAGCTCTAGGAACACCAATGAAATCTCGACAGGTACGCGATTCATTCACAAAACACATACGAACCACATTTTGTGTCTTTTACAAAAAGGTTTAGTTTCCTTAGCTAAACTGTGAAAATGAATTATCTTGGCTTCTGTTCACGTCACACCATAAAAGCTGTCTCCTCGCTTTCTATGTAAATGTTTTATTAGCCAGAGAGGAACATTGGTAGCCATAGAAACAGGAATTTAATATTTACTTCAGTGTCCCAGGTGTAATCTCAGAGGCCTGTAGACCTCTTGACATATATTTGTATTTCACTCTGCCAATATCTCCAAGAGCCCCAAAGGACACAGACCCCATCGTCACCCAGAACACATCAACACTACAGGCCTGCTTTATTGAAGGCCCCCTGCTGTCTTTGTAATTGTACTTGAAAGTAATCATAGTATTTCTAATAAATCACTATGTTTGTGTTTATTTAATTAAAATAATTCCAAATGTATTTTTTGTCTTATTTTTCAACCAGTCTCTTGAAAGGATCACTCAAACACTGTACAGAAAGCTAGACTGCCAATTCTAAGATATGCCTTCCATTATTTTTGAATGTGGTAGCCCCAGCTGAGAGACATTTCACTGGATGTTTTTTTTTTGGGGGGGGGCTGAGGTACTAGTCAGGCTTGAATTCCTCTTGTTTGCCCCTCCTGCCCTAAAGAAAATAGCCAGTGATATGTCTCGATATGGGGTATCCCTCCATGGAGTGGAGCCAATACACAGATAGAAAATGTTCATCTCAAAGTTAGATAAGTCCTTTTTGTACTGTATTTGGCTCAGTATTATTCTGTGAAAGTCACTGGTACATTGCCTGGGTACAAGTATGAAAGGATTAAAACAATGGCAGACGGCTGCTGACTCATCAACGCATCACATTCCATTATAAATAATGACCCTATATTATTTTTACATCAGTCAGTTAAATTTACCCGATGCATTGCGGTTTATGATCCAATTAAACATGGCCCTTCCGTGTACTGTATGTCATTGCTTGAAAAGCCTAACACTACACAATATCTGGATATACATTTCTAGCGATGTTGCCCTGTCTTTGTGGTAGCAAATGACTGTTTTGTGGGTTGAAATACTTTGACTTTCCCAAAACATAGATACTTGCAACATTCCCCTAAACCTTGTCAAATTTGCAAAGTAGGCTAACCTGGCAGAAGAATATAATGAGTAAGTTTAGCATTTGTATCTATTAGTTGTTACTTGTATAAAATCTCTAAGACCAGTATAATCTTTTCTTACTAAATATACGTTTAGAGGAATAACACTCCAAAACATCTGATGTTATTTAACAATTCACATTGACTGAGCTCATCAAGATTTATGAATAACTGTATAAATTGAATAAATCCTTAACCAGGCTAAATACAGCATTTGGAAAAATTTCTATTTTCCCAAAGAACGCTGGAGCAGACTGTGTCTTTTCCCTCAGCTTTTGGCATGAATGTTTTCCTAAGTGTTCATTTAGGATAACATATAAGATTGTATAGGGCCCAGTTAATACTAATGCAGTACTTGAACATTTAGGGGGCGGCAGTCTGCCTAACGGTTAAAGGACCTGATCAGCAACCAATTTTTTAATAAATCGAATCCCAAGCTGAGAAAGGAAAAGATCTGTTGTTCTGTCCTTGAGCAAGACGGTTAACCTGTAATTGCTCCCCGGACGCCAATCGCGGCAGCTCCTCTTTTCAATTAATTTTTTATTAAAGTAGTTCTTATGCCTGAAAAAGTTGGAGACAGCCGGTTATGTCTATAAACACTGTTCCCTGAATGAGGAAAGACACGTATTTGGCTCTGCCTTGTCCATGAGCATTAAGTGGGTTGAAAGAGAAAAGGTTGAGACGTAATTTATAGCACCTGAAGGGCGGGGCCTCCTGTGGGCTTGATGATTTCACTTGTTCTTTTAAAGGCGTGATTGTAATTAGTGGCATCCCACATTCCCTCCCTCAAAGAACAGGATTTAAAAACTTAACCTAACTTACTCATAAATGTGCTATGATGGTAAAAAAAAAAATTATAACAAAAGCCCTATTAAAGCTTCACAATATTTAATTCTGCAGTACTTTACAGACCTCAAGGTCATGTTAGCATGTTAAGTTTTAAATGATTCCCATCCAACTCACAGAGTTAAATCTCATCACGTATTTGATTGCGATTTGGTTGTGTCCCAAGCAGCGCCCTAATCCCTGTAAAGTGCACAACTTTTCTCCTGGTAAAATGTTTTCCATTATATAAGGAAAATTCTTTCATTTGGGATGCAGTACTAGAGTATCTGCCAAATATTGTCACACAGAGAAGTGAATCAGACGGACACAAATATTTAGCAGGTAAATCAATTACAGGACACTTCTGGGTGCTAAAAATATCAGAATAGAATAAGATGTATACACAACAGGGAGTGGCGCTAATACCTCACACATACGGTGAAGGACTTATTTCATAAACGGATCATATCAGAGCCAAAACCATTAATTTCACATCGGGCATAATTTCCTGTCTAGTCCCGTAAGCAGGCACATTACAGATTTAGTCTCCAAATCCCACAGTGGACCATGAGTGTCACATAAATCACATTTTGGATGCATGCTATAATTTGTGTGTGTGTGTGTGTGTGTGTGAGAGAGAGAGAGAAGTGTCGGGGAGGGAGGGAGAAGGATGTACCTGCTTTGTAAAGCGTGTTCTGAAATTTGAGGATCTTCTGAGCTTACACTCTTCAATGTTAGCTTTGTTTTTCTTGGCCTGGGGTTAGGCTGTAAATGCCTTTAAGTCATTCCAGTCTGATTGTTTCAGTTTTTTGTAAAATGTAGCCAGATCCTTGTTACCAGACGTGTCTTCTCTCCACATTCCTGTCTTCTTTGTTAGCCTCCATGTAGTCAGACTATGATTGATAATCATTTGATAAAATTAAATGTATTTATTTTTTTTACAGAAAATGCCATCATTCCGTTTTTTTTAAGATTTGGTCATTGTGGTTGGTCCATTATGTGTTGTGAATTGTTGGTGCCCAGAGCTTTTGAGGAACCATCGAATTGGGTGCTACACTGAACAGAAAAAGAAACAACTAGCTGCAGTATGACTTAGGCTACTAAAATGAGCTGTCATGATTCATGGCTTGGTTAAGGTGAAATACTTTGAGATTCCAGTCTAAAGAATTTTACTGAATTGTTATTAGTATTAGTAATAATTTGAGCATAGTCTTACTGAGTAGAGCTTTATTTGGTTTTGATCCAGTTTTAATTAAAATTAAATTAAAGTAGCTAGTTCAGCCAGGAAAACCGAGTGGTAATTGTGGGGATAGTGTTATGGTTTCAGTAATACATTTCATTTCCAAGTATTTTGACGTTACCCCCAACCATCAGCCATTTGTTTGCTTTTTCTGAAAGCATCGAACACTGGAAAAACAGCCTCCAGTAATATTACAAAGGTAACAGAGGGAATCCACATTAAGGGATTTCCACTATGTTTTTTGAGGTAATGCCTCTAATGTTCAGCTGCCTGCCAGAAATTCCTTCTCTTTTCACTCAAGGATCCAAAAGAAAAAACAATGGTGTAATTACTTCTTTAAAAGTTGGTCAGAAAGCATTTTTGGGGGCTGATAGGACTTTGTTTGGGGGCATTCACACACATTTTTATGGATGGTGTTCAGTGAAGAGGGTTTTCACAAATGTTCAGATGGGAGCAACTTCAGTTAATAAGAGCTCAGTGTGAGGACTGACACACAACATACATAACAAAGTGATTAAATCCATAATGTTACATTTTCCTCCACCAGGTTTCTGTGTACAATAAGCAATCAAGGAGCGCTTCATCATCAAGTTTTGTATATTCACACTAAAATCTAGTGATTATACAAAACACCAAATATGACATTCAGACATTGGCCAGCGAAGGCTTCCAAACTGGGTACAAGGTATGGATGTATATACTTTCTGTTGATCAAAAAAAATACATCCATACCTTGTACCCAGTATCGATCACTGTTTCAAGTATTTTTGGTTATGAAGCTTATTGGGTATGAGTTTCACACATCTGGATTTGGGCAGTTTCTCCCATCTTTTCTCATATGATAAGTGTACCTATGAAGCCCACGTACCCTTTAAACCCACTACCATCTTTGGATTGAAATCAAAATATAGTTGTGTGACATTTAATGTCTCTACCAATATAAATGCATGTTACATCCTCGTAACTTTCTTTATGCCAATCAGATTTGCCATATATCTTTACTTGATGTGAAAAAATTGTTCAAGTTAAATCATAAAAAATGTAAAAGAGAGAAACTTTCGTTTTTGTGGGGATGAAAAATAGTGGTGGCATTGGTGAATAAAACATTTAGGTTCCTTTTTTAATTAAGGAATTGCATTCTGAACAGATTTCAATCTGGTTTTTAGGCCTGGGCACATTTCCATCTTAGCAACTACGCTGGTTGTAACTGATACTCTCAAAGCCTTAGATGAGGAATTAAACTGAGTTGCTCTGTTTGTTGACCTGTCTAAGGCATTTGATTGAGTAGATCAGTCAGTCTTATTGAAAAAGCTGTCTTCATTGGGCCTGGCCAAGAACAGTTGCCCCAGGTTTTAAAGTCACCTTAGTGACAGAACACAGGCAACGTACGTTGATGGAAGTAAATCTACATTTCTTGTAGTCCACAAAGGAGTTCCACAGAGTTTGGGTCCCCTGTAACGCTTGAGTCCTCTGTAACTCTTTAAGAAATTGTGCATTTAATTTTCATGCTGCCGGCACATTACCCTACAGTCCCTGCTCTTGAACAAGCAGTTGCACACCTCCAGTTTGATATCCTGTTACAAAAATCACTTATGGACCTTTTACAAAAAATCACTTATGGACTTGTTTCCTGTTACAAAAATCACTTATGGACCGTAGGTTGGTAGTGAATGCAAATAAAACTAAAACTGCTGTTTTCTAGGTTACAGAACCTAACTTTGGATGGCCCAAAAATGACTGCCCTAAATGGTTGACAAATATCTTGGGATTTGGTTAGATGAACATTTTGATTTTAAAACACATTGGAGAGTTGGTGAAAAGCTAAA
The DNA here is from genome assembly GCA_016801175.1 of Esox masquinongy. Lineage (NCBI taxonomy): Eukaryota > Metazoa > Chordata > Actinopteri > Esociformes > Esocidae > Esox > Esox masquinongy. The sequence goes on along the minus strand of JACXGI010000987.1, from coordinate 72,218 downwards.
TATTAAAATTAGTTATTTTATAGGAGTAAATCATGTCTGTCATGTCAGCATTGAAATGACAGTGTACAAACAACATTTTTGTCACAACCAGATTACAGTATAGTGATGTCCTATATGCACGCCTCAGCTTCTGTACTAAACATCTCTGAATGTAGTCAATCATTCGGTCTTGTGTGTTGCTTTATCACTGGGGCATATTTTCTCACTCATCACTGTCTGTTATATGCTTCAGTTGGCTGGGAGTCCCTGACATCTAGAAGGGCCAAACATTGGTTGATGTTTTATATAATTCAGTCATGCCAAACTTCCTGATTATCTAACAGAGAATACTAGTTCAAAGATCCATGTAGTATAATGAAAGATGTGCTTTGGAAGGTTTGTGAAGGTGTCGTGTTGTCTGGCGTCTCAACTCAGTGAGACATCCTAATCTCACACCAATGGGCCTATTTGCTTCCTGAAAGGAACGGACATACACAGTGGGGGCCAAGGTAGCCCCATCTGCTCAGATGAACCAGGTGTAAGGATGGACTAATCAACAAAGTAGAAATATGACTCATTGGATTAACTGTACTGATGTTTGGTCTTGTAATGTGTCCCATAAAGGGATGAACTCTCCAATAGGTTTCAGTGCTGAACATGTTATGTATCGTTTGTTACAGGTAAATGTTTAATGGATGAAGAATCCTGCAAGACCAAGTGTCTAGCTTTGCATGGTGCTAATTAAATATATGTAAATGTGTGAATTCTTTGTTTTCATTGTTTTTTCATTGTTGTAGCTAAGGTTAGGTGATCCTATTATAAATGCAATGGAGGAGTTTGGAATCTGTAACAGAAGCTCCTAGCACTCCTTTGTACTATTGTGTCTTAAATACGTATGGTATACTTAGTAGACTTGTAGACTAGTTGGGAGGACGTTGAATCGTATGTATATTTGTTTTGTATTGTAACTTTATTACTTGATAGGAATAAATTGTATTACTTTGGAATATAGATTACTACGGCATTCCTCGTTCATCTTCATACTCAAGCTCGTAGGGCTACTGATAATAACACACACATAAGTAAGTCTAAGCGACCAGACTTGGCATCCCTGACTCCTGGATTCTCGAAGCAGTATGATCAGGCCCAGAAACACATGACATTGACTAGTCATCCCTGAGTCGTGGGTTTCATGACATTCTGTGTAGCCCCAGGAACACATGTAATTTTACTGTATGGTTCATGTTAAATGACCTACACCTTATGGACGCTTATGATAACTGATATAGGCACATACGCATATGTAAATCGAAGTGACCAGACTGGTCATCCCTGAGTTCCGGGTTGCTACACGATCCCTTGTTTTCTGTACTTGACTGATTAGGAGCACTGAGGATAACGTAGGCCGTGGAACATGTGATCTTTTAAATGTTTGGCATGTGACGAAAGATCAGCTACCTTTTCTAAGAACTTCCAGCATTTCATGGACATTTATGATGTTTACAAACAATATGAAGTCAGATTATTAGATATTAAATGATCCCATAGGTCATAGATTTTCTTTGCACTAATTCTTTCAGTAACATTCGAAGGGGTTTACCTTTATCCCCCGTACTACAACAGTACTTATCAAACGCTCTCAAGACTGGATAGTGCAGGAGATACCAGGGACCTTTTCAGAACTTGGAAAAGCTGCTTTTCAGTATTTTGCCCCATACTCATGGAATGCCATTAAGATTGATCTTAAGTTAAATGTTTTTGTGCCTATAAGATAAATTATATTTTTATTGTCAATTGTAATTTTCTGATAAAGGGCTCAGCTGCAAAAGACATATTGGTGTCAGATGGTTTCTCTCAATGAAGGTAAATAATTGTGTTGAAAAAATAGTGCAGCATATTTTAGAAATAACTCAACTTAGATTTTGGTGGGATTAGTAGGTACAATTACCACAGGTACTATCCTTTCAAACTCTTATCAAATTGGATGGTGACCATCAGTGAACTGTGATCTTCAATGGGATTCAAGTCATTGCTTTCTCTGGGCAACTCAAGGACATTCACAGACTTATCCCGAAGCCACTCCAGTGTTGTCTTGGCTTTGTGCTTGAGGTTGTCATGTTGAAAGATTTATCTCTGCCACAGACTGTGGACCTCTGGATCAGGTTTTCTTCAAGGACCTCTTGTATTTGGCTCCATTCATCCTTCCCTAAATCCTCACTAGTTTCTGTGTCCCTGCTGCTGAGAAGCATCCCCACAGCATGATGCTCCCACAGCCATACATCACCATAGGGATTGTATTAGCCAGGTGATAAATGGTAACTTGTTTTGGGAAGCTGTGGAGCTTGGCATTCAGTCCTAATAGTTCGATTTTTGCTTCATAAATCCAGAGAATCTTTTTCCTCATACTGTCAGAGTCCTTACTCGAGTAGCAATGTGTATAATAGGGAACATGCACTCACTGCCCAACAAGGCAGATGAGCTCCCTGTATATGTTTAATTTCTGCAAGACTTTATGTGATCCAATTATGTTACACAAAAGCTCAGTTTAGGTACATCAACTGACAGGTTTTTCTCTCATAGACTTCGATAGATACTGCCTCATTAAGGGTAAAAGGTATCTAGTGGGGTCTGCTTCTATGTCAATAACAGATGGTTTCATACCAAACATGTGTCAATCAAACAGACCTTGTAGCTGAAGACCATACAATCTTCCCTGTGTGTTCAGAAATGTGATTTCTCTTGTCACTGATATCCTTCTATTGGCTAAAGCGAATTGTGCCATGGATATAAACAATCCTAGGGGACTTGCAGAGGGCGTTTCCAGATGCATTCATTTTTAATCTCTGGAGATTTTAACCACCACTCTCTGTCACCTGTTCTCCCCAACGTCACCAATTAGTTAAATGTGTCACACACAATGATAAGACTTTTGACCTGTTGTATGCTAATGTAAAAGACGCATACTAATCAAGGGCCGTACCTCTTTGGGGAACTCTAATCGAACCTGATTCGCCTTAACCTGATTCGCCTTGTACCCATTTCAAGGTACGTGAAATGGACACAGGATTGCTGTAAAACTCTGAGAGGGTGAGTGTACCGAGTGGAACCCATTTATCGGTACCTTTCCTATCTAACAGTGTGGCTGACTGTATCAGCATTTGTGTTGAAAAGGCTGTTCCTCAGAGATCAGTCAAGTGTTTCCCAAAGAACGAACCTTGGTGAGAATACTCTCAATTTGAAAAACCAGCCATTCCTGAGGAGTGACATGGAAAGTGTGAAAGAAACAGAATCAAAACAACTGATCCATGCTGTTATAGGGACTACACTGAGCAATAGTTTGCTAAGCACGACATCAGGGAGATGTGGAAGTTAATGCAGCTCGTGACTTGATATGCTGGGCAGTGTGGAAAAAAAGAAACACACTTCTTTACCGGACCCGAGTGGGTATGAGAAGTACAGAATTGAAATTCCTGCTGTTACTGTTGTGGTAGACATTTTGTTATTCCATAGTACAATGAAATCATATTGCATATTCTAAGTATAATCCAGTAATTTAGTAAGGCCATTGTGTGTTTTGGCTCTGCTCACAGTCCACAGGATGTGCCTAGAGCAGATAGGTATAGCTTTGGCTAACTTTTCAAGGGCTGTAGATATCTTATGTTGTTGCCGAAGTTCGCAACAACATGCATGGGAGGGGGACACACTGGGCTGTACTGAATGTACTGTATATAAGCCTGAGCTCAACCTTCAACAGAGAGCTCTTGACCTGACTGCTGAGAGTGTTGTTAACTGCTCCAGGTTTGCAAATCTTGAATAAAGCTTTACTTGTGAAAAGAATCTACAGTCTCAGTGCCTTTCCCATTTAGCGATTTCCCCGACACTGTGTGAGCATTTTCCAGGTGACGAAACAGTTCAATATGATCAGTGCAAGGAAGGCTGCAGGAATAGATGGATTCAGACCACAAATCCAGAAGGACTGTGATAAAAAGCTGGGCTGGAACATACACTTCATGCAGTTACTTTCTACCTTTACTGTACCAAGTCTTCAATGGTAAAACCTACGGCATTGTGTCTGTACCGCAGAAAGTCAAAGGGCAGGGTCTTAAAATCTATGTTTGAGAGGTGGTGAAGCTTTTTGAGGGAGTTGAAAACAGCAGGTGCAGGTCTTTATTAAAATATAAAAGATTGCCCAAATACGCTACTTTCTAGCAAATGTGTTGCAAATAAATTTCAAAATGTATGGCACTGATTTAAATACATTTGAACATGTATGCGATATGTTATTTGGACAATTTCTTTTTTTCACATAATGTCCTAAAGCACATCCCAAAACATATATTTTAAATGAATTTCTCAGTATTGGGCCTGCAGTTGCCTACCAGACAAGGAAGGATGGATGTTTCAAAAGGTGTATGAGCACTTCATCATCAGTCCAAATTTGTTGAGAGCAGTCCACATCAGTCTAAATGTGTTTATTTGACTTATCAAATACCTTCAACACCATGCAACGCCATCTTCTAGCCCGCAAACACCAGGTCATGTAGTCCTTCCACCATCAACTAGGTCACCAATTACCTTGCTGAGAGGCCGGACTACGGAGCCAATAGGCTTCTGACATCCTCATCACAAACACTGTTATCCCACAGGGTACAGTTTTATCACAGTTCGTCTTTACCCAGTACACACGTACAGTGCCGGCACACCCAGGCATTATGTCAACTACAAAGTTATCAGATGTTTCAGCTATTGTTGGCTGCATCAACGAAGGCTCTTTTTAAGGAAGCTCAGATCATGTTGATGTCTGCAAAAAAAAGTATTTGCATGTTTTCGATAGTGCTGTGACTACTGTTCTGCTTTATAGTGTGATCTGCTGTGCAATAATATCAGAGGGGAAGATGCCAACATCTCATACTCAACAAAATCATTGAGGCTGAATCTACCGTGCTGTTGACATATGCTTGGACTTCTAGAGGCCTTGGTTTCTCATGTCTTCACTGTCCTTTCATGCGGAATGATGCACCTGACCATTCAGCAGCTTATGAGCTATTCCTCAATTGTTTTGAAATTCCATGGAAAATTGTTGCAGATTTGGAGGATTTGATGTGTGATATGATTGGATGCAATGAAGATACAATTCGGGGCCTTTAAGCACACCACCTTCATATGATATGTTACAAATTAGATTTATATAACATGTACATAATGGGTGGTGTATGACAATTATGTGTCTACCACTTAAACATTTACTGGCTTTGACAACTACTACATATCACCATAGTTACTTTGTGAATACAGAGCCTGGTAGCTAGCCTCCTGGCAGCGCGTTGAGTTGTAGTATGGCAGGCGTACCGAAAATGAAAAGAAGGTAAGTACCAAAACTACCGGATACTGGGGATGCATGCAAGCAGATGGGGAAATGTAGCTCGAATGGAAGAAATATTATAGCTAACTTTCAAAATGGCAAATTTTAAACACTGAAAAAATGCACTGTCCTGCCCAAAGCAAAAAAAAAAGAAACTGACAACTTTGGACCAGGTGAAATCTGGTCATTTGAGAGACACATTGGGTAAATAATCTGATGTACAGTTTCCTGAATTGTTTTCGTATTCATGTGTGATCTGTTAGACAATTGGATAAGAAAGTGTGGTAAGTGTATGAACCAATCACCAGAGGTGAGGACTCGAGTCACACTTTTCATGACCTTGGACTAGACTTGAAAAAATCTGAAATGACCTTGACTTGACTTAGATTTGGCAATCACTGACTTGAGACTTGATTTACAGGGTGTGTCATAGCCGCGGCACGCGGGCACCCAGATGCGGATACAGAGGCAGAGAAGGAAGATCCAAAGTATTTATTAAACCAAGGCAGTATCGTAGTGGTGGCCCAGGCGGGGGTCGATTACCGATGGTCAGATGTTTTGGCAGCACAGAGAAGCAGACGGGCTCGTAGTGGAAGACAGGCAGGGTTTGTTGTCGGGTGGGCAGACGGTCAAAGGTACGGGGGGGGTGGGCAGGCTCGTAATCCGAAAATCAGGCAGGGGTCGCAACCGGGGGAAAAGAACGACAGGCAGAGTAGGTAACACCAACATGGACCGCTGGAAATGACTGTACAAGACAAGACGATCTGGCAACTGCCAGAACAGAGAACAGGGGTTAAATACACAGGACTAATGGGGAACCAGGAACACCTGGTGAGGGGCGGAGACAAGACGACAGGTGAAACACATCAGGGCATGGCAGGGTGTTTGACTTGGCATGACTTGGGGGGCAAAAATGACTAAATCTCATTGTAGTGTTGTAAATGGAATTGTGTGCATTCAAGTGTATGCACGGCAGTCCGCGGACAAATACGGTGCTAATAATGTCAAGCACCTTTCAGTAATACGTGGTGCACCGACCCTCTCACAATAAGTACTTCACAATGGATGAAGGACAAAACAGTGGGTTTCCAGCCATGGTGGAGTCATTCTACGACCCCATCAGGCACAAATGAATGACAGGTTCCTGCCAATTTTGATAATGTGTAATGTGCCCATTTACAGTTAGGTCCAGAAATAATTGGACACTGACACAAGTTTTGTTATTTTTTGCTGTTTACCGAAATATATTAAAATTACAGTTAAATAATGAACATGGCCTTAAAGTGCAGTCCCCCAGCTTTAATTTGAGGTTATTCACATCCAAATTGGAGGAAGTGTTTAGGAATTACAGCTCATTAATATGTAGCCCCCTCTTTTTCAAGGGACCAAAAGTAATTGGACAATTGACTCAAAAGCTGTTTCATGGACAGGTGTGGACTATTCTTTCGTTATTTCTTCATCAATTAAGCAAGTAAAAGGTCTGGATTTGCTTTTGGAAGCTGTTTCTGTGAACCCACAACATGCGGTCAATGGAGCTCTCAATCCAAGTGAAACAGGCCATCCTTAGGCTGCAAAAGAAAATCCATCAGAGAGATAGCAGGAACATTAGGAGTGGCTAAATTATTCTGAGGAAAAAAGAACACACAGGTGAGCTCTGCAACACATAAAGGCCTAGATGTCCACGGAAGACAACAGTGGTAGATGATCGTAGGATCCTTTCCATGGTAAAGAAAAACCCCTTCACAAGATCCAGCCAAGTGAAGAACACTTTCCAGGAGGTAGGCATATCATTATCAAAGTCTACCATAAAGGGACGACTTCACAAGAGCAAATACATGTGGTTCACCACAAAGTGTAAACTATTCATAAGCCTCAAGAACAGAAAGGCTACATTTGACTTTGCCAAAAAACATCTAAAATAGCCAGCCCAGTTCTGGAACAGCATTCTTTGGACAGATGAAACTAAGATAAACCTGTACCAGAATGATGGGATGAAAAAAGTATGGAGAGGGCTTGGAACAGCTCATGATCTGAAGCATACCACATCATCTGTAAAACACAGTGGAGGCAGTGTGATGCATGGCCATGCATGGCTTCCAAAGGCACTGGGTCACTAGTGTTTATTGATGATGTGACAAAAGACAGAAGCAGCCGGATGAATTCTGAAGTGTATAGGGATATATTGTCTGCTCAGATTCAGCCAAATTTGGTGAAGTTGATTGGTTGATTGATTAATTCACTTTACAGATGGACAATTACCCAAAACATACTACAAAAGCAACCCGAGAGTTTTTTAAGGCAAAGAAGTGGAATATTCTGCAATGGACAAGTCAATCACCTGATCTTAAACCAATCGAGCATGCATTTCATTTGCTGAAGACAAAACTTAATGCAGAAAGACCCAGGAACAAACAACAACTGAAGACAGCTGCAGTAAAGGCCTGGCCAAGCATCACAAACGAGGAAATTCAGCGTTTGGTGATGTCCATGCGTTCCAGTCTTCAAGCTGTCATTGTCTGCAAAGCATTCTTGACAAAGTATTAAAAATTAATATGTTATTTATGATTGTGTTAATTTGTCCAATTACATTTGAGCCCCTGAAATCAAGGGGACTGTGTATGAAAATGGTTGCAATTCCTAAACGTTTCATACAATATTTTTGTCCAACCCCTTGAATTAAAGCTGAAAGTCTGCACTGTCATTTCAAATCCATCGTGATGGTGTACAGAGACAAAATTATGAAAATTGTGTTAATGTCCAAATATTTCCAGACCTAACTGTATTAACAGCTTCCATTGGGGGTGATGAAACAAAGGACTCCCATTAATTTCAAAGAAGAGAGGGAATTTGGGGCATGGGGATCATTTGCAAATATTGTGTGGGAGGGGGAGTTTGTTTTACCAAAGTTAAGGAAACATATACTTTATGCAAATACTGTACAACAGCACCACATGATTGGCTCTTGATACCTGACACTATCTAGCTTGTTTGCTAGTTTTCTAGAATCCACATGATGGTCGATGGTGGTTCCCTCAGGGTCATGCTAGCGTGGTTATTTGAATCTTCTTGTTACGTTAAGAGAAAGTGTTTGAATTGTGAGAAAAATACATTTTCATTTCCAAACCTCTCTGCAAATGGTTAGTTTTTTATATTTGTAGAAAAGTGAGGCAACATGGAGAGACCAAGTTGTTTGCGCTCTTGTGAACTTTTAGCTTGCATGCTAGTAACATTTAGTTGGACAACCTAGATAGCCAATAGCTTAGAAGCAGCTTTTGCAGGTCTTCAAATGGACTGTGAATCCGAAAGTGGACTCTGTACTCAAAGTTTGCCTTTAGACTGCCATTAAAGGGTTTAGTACTTGTATTATTTTTTGGTTTGAGGATTGTTTGTGTTGTGTATTGCTTAGTATTTCTGTGTATGACTCATTTAATTTTAAATGCATTACATTTGCAATATCTCCCTGACCTTGTGTATTGTCTCCACTAACAAGTTTGACAGATTGAAATTATACTTTTTACAGCAGCTGCTCTGTTTCCCCATTTTTGTTTAAATTCATCTGAGCCGCTAGTGAAAGGGTTACATTTATTACGGTGGATGGAACCCTGTAATGGAACAAGTAATATCGTGATTCTATTCAGAATGAAACCATAGGAAAATAATTTTGCTTCTGGCCCCCATTTGGTGACCTTTTATTTTAGGTGAAATCAATAATTCCCTTCACTGTGAGGTGAGGCCTGCTATGATGAGCAGTTGAGTTTGTACGCAGACTGTTGCTCACAGGCTTTGTATGTGTTTGGTGTGGAATGTTAATGGACTTTTGACTGAATGTCCTTAGTGGTCTGAGTAAGAACATGGGGAGCACGTCAAACCCAGTCTACTGCAGTCCTCTATGTGAGCCCCAGGCTTCCATACTCAAACCACCAGTCATGCTGACTTGGCCACAGGTCAGCTGTCTGAAAAGTCCTGTCTCTCAAGTAACAAATGTGGATTTGAAGTCCATCTGTGCATCAGACTCGGTCCCCAGTTCTACAACTGACGGAGCTCTGGGGATTCCTAGGAAAGAGTCAAGTAAATGTCACAAATGAGTAGGCTACAGAAGCGCCGCAGGCAAGAGTCACACAAACACACAGAAAACCAATGTTTTTCTGCACTCCCTCTGCATTATTTCTTTTTGTACTCTGAATGCTGCACAGCCAACATTGATCACAAACACTGAAGACTTTATGTAAACCTCAAGACAGTACACAGACTATCTTAAACTTAAATGCAGTTGAATACAGTTTCACATGTTTTTTCTTCAATGACTTAACAGGGTTAAAAACAGATTTGTCCAGAGCGTAATTAATGCTTTTATTTTTGTGTGGATCTAAATTGTTTTTTATTAATTGGAATCTGTTGCCATTCATAAGCAATTACCTAAACTGCATGTGAATCACAGAATAGTTGTCCTGCTGTTAAATGCATTTGGGTTCTGGCTTGGTGATGACAGCTGAATTTAGCTCATCCGAAATACTACAACTGAGCACTCTACAGAAAGTTAATGCATAATAGAGGGCTATTTATCGGCTATCTCTTACAGACAAGGCCATACAAGATGATTGGTATTCATCTGGCAATACTCAACTTAGAGTTTCATTTGGCCTGTTTTACTTAAATGGGCAATCTGCAGTTGCTACTTCCAGTTTGGGACTTACAAATGACATACAGTGCATTCGGAAATTATCCAGACCTCTTCAATTTCACCACATTTTCTTTTGATATAGATTTATTTTATAATTGGTTAAATATGTATACTTTGCCATCAATCTATACACAATACCCCATAATAACAAAGCAAAACTTTGTTTATAGAAATGTGTGCCAGTTTATTGAAAATACAACATAAACATCTCAAGTACATAAGTATTAAGACCCTTAATTCGGTACTTTGTCGAAGCGCCATTGGCAGCAGTCACAACTTTGATTCTTTTTGGGTATGCTTCTGCTACCACTGCACACCTGGTTTTGTGCAATTTCTACTATTCTTCCTTGCAGATCCTCTCAAGCTCTGTCATATTGGATCTGGAGTGTTTGCGGACAGACAATTTTCAGGTCTCTCCGTAGATGTTCAACTGGATTCCATTCTGGGCTTTGGCTAGACCACTCAAGGACATTCACAAACTTTCCTCAACCCTGACCTGTTTCCCAACACTTGCCACTAAGAAGCATCCCCATAGCATGATGCTCTCACTACCACACTTCACTGAATACATGATAGTAACCATCTGATGAGCTGTACCTTGTTTAGGCCAGAAGTGCTTGGTATTGAGGCCTAATAGTTAGGTTTAGGTCTCAACAGACCAGAAAATATTTTTCCTAATGCTTTCTGAGTCCGTCAGGTGGCATATCATGTGCTTTTTACTGAGGAGTATCTTGCCATTCTACCAAAAAGGCCTGACTGATGGAGTGAAGCAGGAGTAGTTATCCTTCTGGCAGTTTCTCCCAACTCTGCAGTAAACTCTGAAGCACTGTTGGAGTGGTTATTGGGTTCTTTGCCATCTCCCTGGACAAGCCCTTTCTTGCGCATTTAAAGATCTACAAAGAGTCCTATTTTTCCAAACCTCTTCCATTTCACAATGATAGAGCCCACTGTTTTCCTAGGAACTTTTCTGAGTGACTGGAAAAACATTTGCTTTAGCAATGTTTTTATAATCTTCTCCAGATCTTTGCCTCAGCACCTTTCTATCTGAGGTTTACGGAGAGTTCCTTGGACTTCATGTCTTGCTCAAATGCTCAAATATAGACACATGCTTTTTTAAATCTTGTCAAATCAATAGAATTTACTACTGGTGGACTCCAATCAAGTTCTACATACCTCTCAAGGATAACCAAAGGACAAGGGATGCATCTTAGTTGGAGTGTCATGGCAAAGGATCTGAATATGTGCATATGATCCACTATATGGCTAAAAGTATGTGGGCACCCCTACTAATTATTGAGCTCAGGTGTTTCCACCAAACCTCACAGGAATTGCAAAGGAACTCAAGTGGCCTGTGCAGAGCCCTGATCTCAACCCCATTGAAATGAAACGGCAATTGCGAGCCAGGCCTTCTCGTCCAGCATCAGTGCCTGACCTCACAAATACTCTTGTGGCTGAATGGGCTCAAATTTCCATAAAAACACTCCAAAATCTTAGAAAGCCTCCCCAGAAGAGTGGCGGCTGTTATAGCTGCAAATGGGGGGCAACTCCTCATAAATGCCCATAGTTTTGGAATGGGATGTCTGACAAGCTCATATAGGTGTGGTGGTCAGGTTTCCACATACTTTTGGCCATATAATGCATTTCAGTTTGCCTTTTTCAATAAATTGGCAAAGATTTCTACATTTTGACAAGAACTATATGTATAATATGTCACATTAGCATACTGTCACACATTTTGAACCCCCAATTTATACCTCTTTTACTACAATGTTTGAGAACACTCAAGTTTAAACACAATGTATATACCCAAGCTAGATAAATGGGTTCTGTAAATAAAAATATATATAATGCATGGCCGGTCATTTTATCCGTATTTCTCTTTATGTATTTGTGAATAGTTGTACTCCTCCAGACCCATCCCTCAGCTTTTTACTAAAACAAAGGCAGGGCAATCGCTATGCGATTGTTTCATTTGCAGAATTTGTGCTTTAAGTACACGTGTACTGTGTGAATTTGTGCTTTAAGTACACGTGTACAGTGTGAATTTGTGCTTTAAGTACACGTGTACAGTGTGAATTTGTGCTTTAAGTACACATGTACAGTGTGACTTTGTGCTTTAAGTACACGTGTACAGTGTGAATTTGTGCTTTAAGTACACGTGTACAGTGTGAATTGGTGCTTTAAGTACACGTGTACACTGTGAATTGGTGCTTTAAGTACACGTGTACAGTGTGTGCTGCAGTGATACAACAACGGATACAACCATCTTTCTCTGTCAAGGACTGATCCGCAACAACATTACATACGGAAATCAATGTAGAACTTGAAAATAGAAAACAATGGGCAAGCAACCCGACAAAACAGGCCGTTTACATTAACCCTCACACAGCTCAAGTTCAAGCAGGAGCCTGGGCCAGCCTATCTTGGGCATTAGTCTGAGGGACGGGAGCTTTATTTTTGGATTTAGATATGTGACACCGGCATTCAAACAGGCCCAAATGGTTATTAATGGCACCTGCCAGCCAGAGATCAGGCAGGATGAGTCATACAGACCCCGGCTGACTGCAGGGCTGCATTGATACAAGGCTCGCCTCCGGTTTAATAGTCCGGTCCACTCTGGCCCACCTCCTCTTACTGTTGCCACTTGTGTTTTAACTGATAGCTATTTGAGACTCACCTCACGAACGACGTGTAAGGGAAGACACGGGGATGAATAAACGTGTCACAGTCGCTTGAGGGCTTCGAGGAAAAAGGATGGGAGAGTGTCATCAGGTCAAATGACAGATTCCGCAGCAGAGAGGTCTGTCAGGGCTGAATATGTGCTTGAAATACACATTTCACAGTTAGACCCAGAGTTCACAGATGAGAGCAGTAGGACTTCTGAATTCTGAGCAACTCCTATTTCTAGGAATTGGTTGCTCCTAATGTATTAATATATTCAATCCTCCACATGGACCCTTTTTTGTGAGACATAAATGTGGTCTTGTTCAACGGCATTCTCTGCAGCATTTTTTCCGCTCTAAAGACAAGAGGGTCATATAAGTACAATAACGTATTCCTCACCTAGGACAATGGTGGATGGGTATTATAAACACAGACACACATAGCATCTTTCTATCGTGACAGTTCTAAAGAAAATTGAAACACAAAGTTGCAGAGAGAAGAACTGCTGGTAGGGCATTAAATCATCCACACTGCCTACGTAGCTAAACTGTCATCAGACATTTACTGATTCCCTCACATTCTGTCAGAATAAGGGGTCGACGTGAAAACGTCCCAGAGGCAACACTATTCTGGAATTTATACAGCATGTTGTGTGTTTTGTGCAAGTGCTTACTGCTGAAAGTAAGTGGATCGTAAATAAGCATGATGTGAAGGGACTGCAGCGAATCAATCCTAACATCTGAATTGGTCTCCTTTTTCACATTAAACTGTTCCCTAAATGATGTTGAACCTTTGAAATGGCTGCATTGATATTGGACAAAGATATTGGACAATAAATAAAGTGACGATGAAGGCAACCCAAAACTCAACATGTTTTCACAGATTGTGCACTCTGTATCCCTGTTCTTCCTATGTCATGCTTTGGGAATTTCTTTTTTCCTCAGATTGGACTTTGTGTATCATTGTTCCCCCACAGGCTGTCGTTACCCTGGTGAGCCAGGAAAAGGGACAATTACTCACCATAAACCTAAGTAGCACTGGAGAGAGTAAATTACAGGGAGAGCCTCCACCAATTACCTCTCCTGTGAAACAAATCTTATTTGACACTATGGTATAACACCCATGCATTAACAGCCAGAATAATGAGACAGTACTCCTTTTGACAAAAACAAGATTTAAGAATAAAACACAGCCCACTGACACATTAGGCATCACATCTCAATTTCAGAGCAACACTCGAAAGCAGAAAGCCTATAAAGCAATTTAGTAGTAACTGCCCTTTGTCACCAAGGTTAGAGTTTTTTGTTGCACTCTGGTTCTTACTGCCCCCCTGGAGGAATAACAAGAAACATTTAGGTAGATGGAATGAGTGAAAAGTAGCTAAAGAAGGAGAGGGGTGAGCAGGCATCCACCAAATCCTGTCCCCCTCTAAATGTTTTGTTGTGACACATGGTTTGTATCTGAATGGAGATCTAAATGGCTGGCAGGATCAGCAGTTGTTGTGTAATGGCAATTTGTCTGTAGTGTGTAAATCATCATTAAAGCCAGTTTGGACACTAACACAAAGCAATCATTAGCTTTTGTCGAGGTCAATACGTAATGGTCGATGCTTCATTTATCGATTGAATTGAATAAGCGTTGTGGATCACCTTTGTTACATCGCCTGGGTCTTTCTGGACTCTGGTGTAAAATGGGGAATGGAGGTTGAGAATCAACCTTGGTCCAAGAGGGAGTTTATGTCTGTGAAACAGCTTCATTGTCCCAGGGAATCTAACCCCATGCTTAGTTTCATTTCTTCTGGTGTCCTTGCGGAATACCGGCTGATGAAATACTGGGGTTGGGCCGAAGGCCCTTTGACTTCTCTGTCATTAACAGAATATCACCATAATGCCCAAATAAATGTCTCCCCTTGTAAGTGTGTCCAATAATGGGGACCCATTATTGAAATGACCAGCATCGGGGTCATTAAATACTTCCTCTGGGTCACACAGTTAAATTATGAAAGTCATTCCTCTGTGATAATTAATTGTTGAAGCTCTGAAATTACAGGACAGTGTCTTATTGGAAGGAGCCAAATGTGTCTTAATTGGATTGAGGTTTGCTGTCAGTTCACCCGGAGCACCTGAACTCTGGGAGATGGAGTTGTCTAATGAGGTGGGCTGAGTCCCCAATGACAACATATTCCACTTTGCAGTACGCTACTTACCAGAGGCGCAGGTGGACTCATTACCTGCAGTCCCTGTATTTACATCAGGGGCCGGGCAGGTTTACGATTGTGAAATATTGTGTAGATGAAGAGCGGACTGGTGGCTGGTGTGCTGAGTGGCACAAGTAGCCAATTGTTTTTCTAATTATCCTTATTGGGAATAAAGTAGCCTATGCGTGACATGCTCTTTGCTTTAAACACCACCATTTGCAAGTTCTGCTGTCTGTAAAGAAATGGGTGGGGTATCGGTTGAGCGTGCTGCCACAATTGGATTGGAGCTCTCACCATTCCCTCCCAAATACACAGACCCAAACTTGTCTCCCTATCAGCTAACTTACTCATTCATCTCAAAGCAACACTTTCCTTATTTGTCCCCAGGCTAAACATAGTTTGGAATCATAGTCATATTTTGTCAACTTTTCTAAAACCATATTTGTTGTTTTCTTTTTGACTTTTCCATTGCTAAAGGCATCTGTTGTCATGCTACAAGATAAGCATTAGTGATAGATCATTTGATGTTAACATGACATATGTAAATAGTTCATTTTCATTGTGGGCACTTCCACTCTGACCCATCAATGATTCTGGAAATGAAGCAGGCACAGATTTTTCCAACAGATATTTTAAAAACATTGCTGGTTAAAATGCATCTAAACAGGAACAGGTAAAGAAAACCTGCATACCATTAATTCATATGATCTGAAATTACTTTTAACACAAAATCACACAATATTTGGAGAAATAGTAGAAAGATTTGAAAGATTTTTTCAAATGATTATTTCAAGTTGCATTACTTTATTTTTTTCTTTCTTTTGGAAGCACTGTATCCTGTATAGTCGATGAAATGTGTACAGGGAATACAAATATCTGTTTTAGTTCCTGAACCAGATGGGGTGCTGTGTTGTTGTTGCTTAGGCAAGCCTGTTAGGATAAAAAAGTTTTGCTCCTCTCGAAGGCTTTGCATGAAGCCAACCCTGAGCGATTCCTTCACCCAGGGTCATCATTTTCTCTCTGTTTTAATAGATGGGCTCAACATTCAGCTATTTAGGAAACTAGGCTACTACAGTGAATGTTCTATATTTGCGGGTCAGCATCGTCTGGTGGCTCTTAGGTTTTCACTTCATCATGTAGTCGGGCGGTTGAGAATGAGTTATTAGAAATTGCTGGCAGGTGCATGTGAACAAAGAGCTGACCTGCACAGACGTACTAAGTGCCAAAAGTAGTGCACTCAAAACTAGTGCTCTGTATAACAATAAATTACAAGGATTTCACCCAAACCAATAACAAATAAACAAGATGGTTATTTATTTGAGAAACTGTCTTCTTCTGACAACATAACACCACATATTATTATTCATCATTATTCAAACTATCAGGTCTAAACAAGTTAAAAGAAAAAAGTTTGAGTTTCAAAGCTTAGTTTGATTCACCCTTGAACAGTTTCTGTTCTCAGTTGACTAAGAGGGGTTTCCACTGTGGACATGTATATGGATAATAATTTACGTATAGATTGAATCCTTTTCACATTGTTGCACCATTCAAAAACAACTGGCCTTTAGATATTGATGTCTTGAAAACCGTGGCTTATTCAGAGAAGGGATAATCAGAGGAATTTGCTTACTGCATCTGATGAATTTTGATGTGCTGTGCTACAGAGGAATGGTGCCAATGGGGCTGTGAATCATGGATGGTGTAGAATATAGCATGGCATTTAGATAAGACACCACTCTTTGTATTCAATCTCAATCTTTCAATATCTAGACGTCTTGCTGAGATCGACGTTGTCATAATATGAACACCTTTTCGGTATCCGAATGACTCATGCTATGTAAGTTTGACCTTGAATCTATAATAGCATCTGTACAATACACTTGGATAGATTGCAAAACAGAATCAGAATAAGCATTACTTTTATGCACTAATTACATTTACACCATGAATTTGTTGTGAAGGTAATTATTGTGAAGGTGCTATTAATTAATGGTAGACATCATATAGGGACGGAATACAGAAAAACTACAATTGCATGTCCAAAAAAGTTGGGACACTGCGTAAAATGTACATAAAAACAGAATGCAATGATGTGCAAATCATTTAAACCCTTAGGTCAGTTGGCAACAGGTCAGTATGATTAAAAGTTAATTCCAGAGGATGGGTCTGTCAGAAGTGAGGATGGGGAGAGGTTCACCACTCTGTGAAAGTCAAATAGTGCAACAATTTAAGAATAACGTTTCTCAATGTAAAATTGCAAAGAACTTGGGGTCTCATCATCTACGGTACATAATATCATTAAAAGATTCAGAGAATCTGGAAATATCTCTGTATGCAAGGGACAAGGCCGAAATCCAATATTGGTTGGCCGTGATCTTTGGGCCCTCAGATGGCACTGCATTAAAAACAGACATGACTCTGTAGTGGAAATCACTGCACAGGCTCAGGAACACTTAAACCATTGTCTGTGAACACAGTATATCGCTGCATCCACAAATTCAAGTTAAAACTCTACCACGCAATGAAGAAACCATATGTAAACAAGATCCAGAAATGCCACCGCCTTCTTTAGGACCAAGCTCATTTAAGAAGGACAAAGGCGTTGTGGAAAACTGTGGATCAAAATTCAATCAAAATTTTAAATTATTTTTGGAAATCATGGACGCTGCATCCTCCGGACTTAAGAGGAGAGGGATCAACAAGCTTCATATCAGTGCCAGCATCGGTGATGGTATGGGGGTGCATTAGCGCACATGGCATGGCTGACTTGCACATCTGTGAAGGCACCATTAAGTCTGAACAATATATACAGGTTTTGGCGCGACATATGCTGCCATCCAGATGACGTCTTTTTTAGGGAAGGTCTTGCTTATTTCAGCATGACAACGCCAAACCACAAATTACAACAATATGGCTTCGTAGTAAAAGTGGTGAGCATATGGTGTGAAGGAATCCAAGGAGTAAGAATGTATGCTATACATTTTGAAGAGTTTTTCTCAATTGCTGTTGGCCAAAATTACAAATTTCATACACAAAATCCACTAAAACATTTAAAACAGTAATTACATGACACAAAATCAAGTACTTGTCATCTATTGACAAGTTATCCCAATCAATCATTACACAATGGCCCAATAAATACTAACTACAAATATCAACATAAATTGCATGGTTAACCTTCTTTTAAATGTATGGGCCATTTGTTGATATTTGTAGTTTATACCATAAAAGACTAGTAAACATATTGCAGTACCACAGCATGGGCTGTTTTTCTTTTCATTAAAATGATTTTACTAATGATGACCAATGCAGAATTTCACTGAAGAGCATGTATATCCATAAACCAAAGTTTCTATAGTCTAATACCTTTTCCCATTTAGTCCTTTACAAATACTTTACATATACAGAAAATAGATCACAGAGCTAACAAATCACCACAAAAACAAAATAATTTCTAAAATGTTTATAAATTGTATATTTTGCACATATATTGTACTCTATACAGTGTGGTACAGCAGTGTAACATAACTAATGTCTTTCATGAATACTCTTACTACTGATGCAACCATTAATCTACCAAAATAGGGCTGGACCCACGGCCCAGCCTTTTCCCATGGAAAGGCCATGACTGACAACATGGTTGATAACAATTTCCTTTAAAACTGTAGTTCTTTGTAATTCACGTTGAGCTACCCCACCACCATGCATTTGAACCCTTCTTCCCATAACCGTGCTTGGTCCATTCTTGCAAATGGCAACTCATTGGGGACCTTGCATGAATAAGCTAATTGAACAACTGGGCAAAGAAGTTGTGTATACATGTAGAATATTTTCACATTCAAGGGAGTAATTTAGTTTGCCCCGATTTACCCAACTTATTTTTGTGGAGGAAACACGTTTCACACACATCAAGTCCTGAGAAGGGTTGTAGCTACAGTATAGCCCTGTAACAGATTTGTTGTATTTGTCATTTTCAAATGGCTGTCAACCGGCTCTGTGGTGGAAGTCAAAGAGGTTCGAGGCAACAGCATTACTGCATGACTGCATCAGAGTTACACCGTGTGTAGGTGGGAATTATGTGCATTTAAAATATGACACTTGCATGATCCACAGCGGAAGGGACTGGGGCCTTTGAGGTGGTGGCGGGGCAGAAATATCACATCATTAGAGTGGTTCCCGCAGAGCAACAGGAGATTAAAGGTTAGCTGAAAGAACAGGAGACGATTCTCCTGGGTGATTTTTCAACATACGTCCACAAATGCTTTTTTTTTATGGATGTGCTGCTATCCACACAAGTCATAGGGTTCAATTGTTAGTCTCCTGTTGATGGCACACAAAGGTTCCCAGACCGACAGCGATAGTATTAAGTCTCAAATTCCAAGCTGTTGGCTCAGTGGCTATATGTTAATGTACCGGGTGGATGAATGAATTATGATCATGTATTTTTCAAAAGCTGTATGTTCGGCTCAAGGGACAACATGTTTAAGAACAGAACTCTTGCAAACAATGCTGTTTTAAACAACCTACTTGTGTCCTCTCAGCTGCTGGTCTGTTGCTGACTCATCAAAAATGTAACAGGAATGTTGTAGAGAACGCTTGCTGTTTGTGTGTGTCCATGCATGTTCGTGTGCCTGACTACCTGATTGCCTGCATGCCTACTGTCTGTTAGAGAATTATACACAATCAGAATGGCTCACGAACGGATCTCATTACAAAGGAAGTGATTGGACAAAGGATGTTACTATCCAATTAGCAGATACAGTATTTCACTGGCTGAACACCCAGAATATCTCCCGTCGCATAACCTGCTGTGCCTATAGGATCATTAAACTCCACAGAGTGATTCTTTATGGTCCAATTTGTGTCCTGTATTGCACCCTATTTCCCTAAATAATGCACTACTTCTGCCTGAAGTCCATGAGGGCACAATCAAAGGAATCGGGCGCTATTTGGGACAAACTCTAGAACAACTCACCGTGATAAGGGAGCCATTGCATCTGAAGTCACTGAGCAGCCAGAGCAGATGATCTGTGAACAGACATCTAAAGATAGAGATGCTGTCTTAGAAATCAAGAGCTATATCATAAAGCCAGAGGTGAGGATTAGCGATGTGGAAGCAAAAGACAAAAACAGGAAACCTCCAAATGTTGCCCTAAAGATCTGCTCAAAGTCTAATTTGAAGAGTAGAAGTCAAATAAGTTTCTCTACCACAAGTATAAAAAATGATATCCAGTTTATATGTGAATTAAATTAACTAGGCTCTGTAGATGATTGGATGCAATAGAAATCCCACCTGCCTGCAAGTAGATCTCCCAAAGGTTTTGGTCTTACTGATTCTGCCTCTGGTTCAGCCTCAGACATGAAAACATTGAATCTGATATCAACCGGGATAAATGTGTTTAGTTAGGCTTTCGGTAAACTTCTTTAATACGCGGATATGTCCCAAATGGCACCGTAATGAGCCTTGGTCAAGAGAAGTGCACCGTTGGGGAATTCATTTAACTAGTAACGGAGCGCTAAATCAAACTGATGGGTTGAAAACAGTCTAACTGCAGCAACTACTGTCAGAGTCACACCAGTGAAACTGTTACAAGCAGTGAAATCCACATTTGGTCTGACAAATGAACGAGCGACATCAGAAGACGACTCTAATTAGACAATGACTGCATGGGCCTGTGGCTGCAGCTGGTTTAAATTGGATGAAGGCACTAAAACAGTTCAGCCACTGTGGTCTTCAAGGAATGTAATGAGATTAAAAACTCTGAAGAAGAGGTGTGGTAATATTGAGCTGGGCCACAAAGAAAAATTATGATGTCGCTGTCTAATCAGCTATGACAGGAGAGTTAATTTGTTCCATAAACAAGATGAAATGATTATGTATTTATTCGCAAAATGTTTCCTGTTTTAGTCATATCCAATTATGTTTACAATTTATCAAAAGTTGATTATGTAATATCATAATAGTGATATTCCATTTAGCAGGCGCTTTTATCCAAAGCTACTTACATTGATATATGCATGAGTGGGCCGAGCAGGAATCAACCCCACAATATTTGGTATTGCTAAAGCTATATTTTAGCACACAGGACCACATAATGTATTAAGGTAAATCAGTTTTAACTAATTTGATCTCCTCCTTGTTGGCAAAGCCCGATAAAAAGAGGGCATGGAACCCTCAGATTTGGAATCTGCACGACACTTATTGGTAAGAAATTGGTCTTCAATAAGAACAACAAAAATCTGTGAAATTGTGTTTGTATGCTGCTAAGGTTCTCAGCTTTAGAGCCAGGACAACTTGTCAAAGATTGAGGGGAGGGGCTGGTGTTAGGGTGGGTTGGGTAGATGGGGGGGATTTTTGTGGGTAGATGGATAGGGATTGGAGTGAGGGGGTGGGTGGATTGACTCAGGGAACAGAGGAAGAGTAGGAAGTGGGGTCATTGGGCAGGGGGCGGACAGGTTGTCTGGATGAAGGGAGGGTTGGATCATTGTAATATCTTTGTCCTCACTGTTATGTATATTTTGTAAAACCTGAAGGAAAATACATCCCAAAAAGCTCAACTTGTCTCATTGTTTATTTGCACAGAAATAGCATGCTAAAATAGATTGTTACCGTTTGTCATGTTGGAGTCAATGTATTTTCTATGGCCCACTGAAAAACGTTTTCACATGAAAAGAAAAAGGAATTGGTGCCAATACAGACGTCACAGACGATTTAAGACAAATGGTACATACAGTGGCTCTCAAAAGTGCCCAGCCCCCGTACACATTTACATTATAGTGTGTTACAACATGAAATCATAATAGATTTAATTAGGAGTTTTGCCCACAGATTACCACAAGAAGTTGAAGTGAAAAAAATGTGACACTGAATAAAAGTGGTGAACTGCAAAAAAAAGTCAAAAGCAGAAATTTTGTATAATTCTTGATTATCACCGGCTTACATGACACCTTCACCGTGGTGATGACTTGGAGTCAGGAAGATAGGCAGATATTGTTTCAAATCTTTCTTTTACAGTGGATATAAAAAGTCCCCTGTTAAAATGCCAGGTTCTTGTGATGTAAAAGAATGAGAAGTGGATAAATCATGTCAGAACTTTTTCCACCTTTAATGTGACCTATAACGTGAACAATTCAATTGAAAAATAAACTGAAATCTTTGAGGGGGAAAAATAAAAAATAAAAAACTCACAATAACCTGGTTGCATAAGTGTGCACACCCTTAAATTAATACTTTGTTGAAGCACCTTTTGATTTTATTACAGCACTCAGTCCTTTTGGGTAGTAGTCTATTAGCATGGCACATCTTGACGTGGCAATATTTGCCCACTCTTCTTTGCAAAAGTACTCTAAATCTGTCAGATTGTGAGGACATCTCCTGTGCACAGCCCTCTTCAGATCACCCCACAGATGTTCAATTGGATTCAGGTCTGGGCTTTGGCTGGGCCATTCCAAAACTTTAATCTTCTTCTGGTGAAGCCATACTTTTGTGGATTTGGATGTGTGCTTTGGGTCGTTGTCGTGCTGAAAGGTGAACTTCCTCTTCATCTTCAGCTTTCTAACGGACGCCTGAAGGTTTTGTGCCAAAATTGCCTGGTATTTGGAACTGTTCATAATTCCCTCCACCCTGACTAAGGCCTCAGTTCCAGCTGAAGAAAAACAGCCCCAAAGCATGATGCTGCCACCACCATGCTTCACTGTGGGTATGGTGTTCTTTGGGTCATGTGCAGTGTTGTTTTTGCGCCAAACATACCTTTTGGAATTATGGCCAAAATGTTCAACCTTGGTTTCATCAGACCATAACACATTTTCCCACGTGCATTTGGGAGACTTGATGTTTGTTTTTGCAAACTTCAGCCAGGCTTGGATGTTTTTCTTTGTAAGAAAAGGCTTCCATCTTGCCACCCTACCCCATAGCCCATTCATATGAAGAATACGGGAGATTGTTGTCACATGTAGCACACAGCCAGTACTTGCCAGAAATTCCTGCAGTTCCTTTAATGTTGCTGTAGGCCTCTTG
>JACXGI010000987.1:0-49218 GCA_016801175.1 Esox masquinongy | reverse complement strand
CTTCTTGGTAATGTCTCTGTTGTGCCATATTTTCTCCACTTGGTGATGACTGTCTTCACTGTGTTCCATGGTATATCTAATGCTTTGGAAATTCTTTTGTACCCTTCTCCTGACTGATATCTTTCAACAATGAGATCCCTCTGATGCTTTGGAAGCTCTGCGGACCATGGCTTTTGCTCTGAGATGCAACTAAGAAAATGTCAGGAATACCTACTAGAATAGGTGAACTTTATTTGTGATTAATCAGAGTCACTTTAAATGATGGCAGGTGTGTAATGGCTTCTATTTAACATGAGTTTGAATGTGATTGTTAGTTCTGAACACAGCCACATCCCCGGTCATAAGAGGGTGTGCACACTTATGCAATCAGGTTATTGTTAAGGTTAAGGTTTTTATTTTTCCCCCTCGAAGATTTCACTTTGTTTTTCAATTGAATTGATCACATTATAGGTCACATTAAAAGTGGAAAAAGTTCTGACATGATTTATCTTTGTCTCATTCTTTTACATCACAAAAACCTGGCATTTTAACAGGGGTGTGTGGACTTTTTATATCCACTGTAGCAAACAGAAATCACAGATGTTTTTTACTTGACAATAACTGTTGTGCAACAAGCTCAGTGTCATTCATCTCCAGGGATACAGCGGTAAAAAAAAGGTGGGTAAAAAAAAAACTCCGCCGGGTGATCATATTATGACAAAAAATCATTGATACATCAATATATAACAACTCTCTCTTAACAAGCAAGTTTGAAAAGTGTAGGTACAGTTGTGCTCAAACGTTTGCATACCCTTGGAGAATTGGTAATATATGTACCATTTGTAAAGAAAACATGAGTGAGCAGGCAAAACATGTCTTTTGGGATTCCCATTCAACTGTAGGTCATAACAGAATGGCACAATCATAAAACAAAACATGGCAACAAAAAAAAATGAACTGACCCCTGTTCAAAAGTCTGCATACCCTTAGTTCTTACTACTGTGTATTGCCCCCTTTAGCATCAATGACAGCATGCAAACTTTTGTAATAGTTGTCTATGAGGTAACGAATTCTTGCAGGTGGTATAGCTGCCCATTCGTTTTGACAAAATGCCTCCAGGTCATGCAAAGTCTTTGGTCGTCTTGCATGTTTGAGATCTCCCCAGAGTGGCTCGATGATTTTAAGGTCAGGAGACTGTGATGGCCACTCCAGGACCTTCACCTTTTTCTGCTGTAAACACTGGAGGGTCAACTTGGCCTTGTGCTTAGGGTCATTGTCATGCTGGAAAGTCCAAGTGCGTCCTATGCGCAGCTTTCATGCAGAAGAAAGCAAATTGTCTGACAGTATTTTCTGATAACATGCTGCATTCATCTTGCCATCAATTTTCACAAGATTCCCCGTGCCTTTAGAGCACTCACACTCCCAAAACATCAGTGAGCCACCACCATGCTTCACAGTGGGGATGGTATTCTGTTCACTATAGGCCTTGTTGACCCCTCTCCAAACATAGCGCTTATGATTGTGACCATAAAGCTCATAACATGCTGCATTCATCTTGCCATCAATTTTCACAAGATTCCCCGTGCCTTTAGAGCACTCACACTCCCAAAACATCAGTGAGCCACCACCATGCTTCACAGTGGGGATGGTATTCTGTTCACTATAGGCCTTGTTGACCCCTCTCCAAACATAGCACTTATGATTGTGACCATAAAGCTCTATTTTGGTCTCGTCACTCCAAATTACAGTGTGCCAGAAGCTGTGAGGCGTCTAGGTGTTGTCGGGTATGTTGTAACAGGGCTTTTTTGTGGCATTGGCGAAGTAACAGCTTCTTTCTGGCAACTCGACCATGCAGCTGATTTTCGTTCAAGTATCGTTGTATTGTGCTCCTCGAAACAACCACACTGTCTCTTTCCAGAGCAGCCTGTATTTCTCCTGAGGTTACCTGTGGGTTTTTCTTTGTATCCCGAACAATTATTCTGGCAGTTTTGGCTGAAATCTTTCTTGGTCTATCTGACTTTGGCTTGGTATCAAGAGATCTCCGATTTTTCCACTTCTTAATAAGTGATTGAACAGTACTGACTGGCATTTGCAAGACTTTGGATATGTTTTATATCCTTTTTCATCTCTATAAAGTTCCATTACCTTGTTACACAGGTCTTTTTGACAGTTCTTTTCAGCTCCCCATGGCTCAGTATCTTGCCTGCTCAGTGCATCCACGTGAGAGCTAACAAACTCATTGACTTTTTATACACAGACACTAATTGCAATTTAAAAAGCCACAGGTGTGGGAAATTCACCTTTAATTGCCATTTTCACCTGTGTGTGTGTCACCTTGTGTGTCTGTAGCAAGGCCAAACTTTCAGGGGCATGTAATCTTTTGATCAGGGCCATTTGGGTGATTTCTGTTATCATTATGATTTAAAAAGGAGCCAAACAACTATGTGATAATAAACGGCTTCATATGATCACTATCCTTAAATTAAAGACAGGTTTTTTTTGCATGATCAGTCATATTTTCAAAATCAATGCCAAAATTTCACAATTTCTGCCAGGGTATGCAAACTTATGAGCACAACTGTATATGACAACACTTATTTATTTACCCACTTCGATTAATTAGGCAAACGTATGTAGGTCTTTTTAAACAAAATATATTAATTGTACTACCAAAGCACTAACTTCTCTCCTTTTTCTCTTCCTGCATTGCCTGCCTCAGCGCCATTTGACCCTTAGCCCTGTCTGTCTCACTACTCACTGTAAAATGTAGTTTGAATTTATAATTTTAATGGCATGATACTTATATTTTGTATTTCACTGCACTTATTTAATGTATTGATTAAATAAATCAGCTACTACTGGGGTTTTACCCAAATGGCTCAGACCATAGCTATCTGGGCTGTAGTTGATTTATAGTTACCTGGCTGTAATTTTTTTAGGATTACATAGCTAGCCAGTTTACTAGTTATAAATTTACTGCTGCCTGTGGCTAACACAATACAGTATCTAGCTACGTAAATAGTGCTATTTATTTATTGCACTAATTAGCTAGTTATCTTGCTAAAAATATCAGCAACTAATTCATTTATAATTTTCTAAAAAGTCTG
Organism: Esox masquinongy; assembly: GCA_016801175.1. Taxonomy (NCBI): domain Eukaryota; kingdom Metazoa; phylum Chordata; class Actinopteri; order Esociformes; family Esocidae; genus Esox; species Esox masquinongy. The sequence continues at coordinate 46,132 of JACXGI010000987.1, read as the reverse complement.
TATTTTTGTTTGGCATGTGCCTCAATTTTTTTACCACAGACATAGAAAGATAATTGACGGTTGAAAAGTTATTTACATATTTCTGGAATCTCTGTCTGCGGCATCTTGAATTACGGCTAGGCTACAGATTTTTATTAGGAAGCTAGATTAACATTAGTCTGGGGCATGCAGGTGAGTGTGTGGAGTGTTTACATGGAGGACCAAAATACTTTCATAGTAGTTGGCATAGTGTAAAAAACAGCAAGAAAGCTGGTGACCGCAAAAGCGAGGGATCACAGCGGAATTGGTAGCTATGGTAATATCCGTAAACAATGGTGAATTCCACGTTTTCTTATATTTGCTGTATTGCCTGAGCTAGCTGGATGGTTTGCTGGCTAGCTAACTTTAAGTAACACATTGAATCTAATTAGTTCAATTGAAAATGTTGTTTCATTTCCTAATATTAAAGTGATGAGGACTGGTTAATATCTAAGCTGCACAAACCTAACTAGAGTTGACAGTGGTGATAATTAGTTACATTTTAGCATAGCTACATTTACATTGAGCCGCAATCCATGAAATTATGACTGTAGACTATTCCAGTGAATTACAAGGGTAGAATGATATTTTGTGAAAGACTTTCCTTAATATCAGTACAGTTAGTGACGCTGAGTTTCTTTTCTTGACATGGAAAGATACAGCCAATCATAGCTAAACTTTGGGAAGGCAAGAGACAGGAGGAGAGACAAAAAAGAGAGAAGGTGAGGTGATGGAAAGAGAAATTGCGAATATTGGCAAGGAAGAGACACTTCTCTACATCAGTGGAAGGGACCACTAGGTTTAGCCAATTGAATGATCTCGCTTGGTGGGAACTGCTTCTACAGTATATGTTGAGGTTAGTTAGTGTGGGAATTTCTGCAAAAGGGCAAAATAGACAGAAAGTGTGCCATAGATGTGAAATATCAGTATAATTCACAGCTTTTAGGCAGAATGTTGGTCTTTTTATTGAACAGAAATTACCAACATATAAATGCTCTTCCTGACACATTTTTAATTTATACAATCTCATATGTAATACAACATAATAATACAACATATAATTTAAAATAAGTGTCCAGGGGAGACACAGAGAATGGGAAAGGCAGTTGGCAAATAAGGTACAGCATATCTTTATGTCAAAAGTTAAATCCCACATGATAGTCTCTTGTAATGTATTTTTCTGTTGTGATTAAGTTTTCAATGTTTATCTTGGGAGCATTTTGTATTGATTCAAGTTGCTCTCTTGGCATAAATTATATATAATGTTTTGTCAAGAGATCATTTTTCAACTTACATAATTTCAAAATGATTACAATATTCAGTTTTTGGTCTCTAAACTCTTATAAATTACTGGATTTGAATTATCGAACTCAAACTGTTCTTGTGGGGGTGGGGGGAGATGCAGCGCCTCATTACCTAAGTATTTCTATGGTCCTACATACAGCTTTGACTGTGCATACTGCAGTAATAGCCCTAGAGTTTCAAGCCTGGTTGGCCCTGTCCTGGATTACCTTCAGGCAGGGTCACAGTGGACCTTCATTTCAGTGCCTAGTTTTACACTGCTATATTATTGTGCCAGGGGTTTAGGGTCAGTCTGTCCTGTCTTGATCTTTGTTATTATTCAACCCCAACCCCTCGGATGTGGCAGATTGTCTGCCCTCCGTCTCAGTCCTTAGTTTTTACACTGCAATAATGTCAGTTCAGCCTAGTGGCTGCGTGTTCCACTGGGAGGACTGTCCTCTAGCCCAAACCCAGGGGAAGCACCTAGTTACTACACCATCCTAAGGACAAGGAAACTGTGTCTTCAGAGCCGCCAACCCCCACCATCTCAGTCCCTAGTTATTACGCTGCAATAGTTTATGTTCAGGGGGTCTAAGGAGTTTTTCTAGCCATTGTGCATCAACTCGTATTGTTGATCGCTCTTTTAAGTTTCTGGGCTGGGTATCTGTATAAACAGTTTGTGATAACTGCTGATGTAATAAGGGCTATTTAAAATTAATTTGATGGATTGAATTGAAGTCCCAATTATTACGTTGCATTTTTTTATGTGACAGGGGACATGGGTCAGTTTCAAAAGTATTCTTAAGTATCCTTGTGAATCCTAGGAATGCTCTCTCCAACGTTACTGGTGTCCTGGTTAACCTTATGATGACATGAGCCCTTGGAAGTCTCAAGGCTACCTGGCTCAAATGACTTATAGCTGTCCTTGTCCAAAGTCCTCCTGGTTGTGTTGCAGATCAGGTTTCTCCCTAATGATTCCTGCTGTGCTCTTATAATCTTCACCCAGTACTGACAGAAGAGGCTTCTCAGAGTCTTCTCAGGCCACTTAGAGTCTGGATCCTCTCAAGATTTCTTCCTAAGTTTTGATCCTACTAGGGAGTTTTTCCTAGCCACTGTGCATTAAGTCTTGTTGCTCGCTTTGGGGTTTCAGGCTGGGTATCTGTAAATGTACTTTGTAACAACTGTTGATGTAAAATGGGCTTTATAAAATACATTTGATTGATGGATCATGATGAAAAGATATTATTGAGTGTAAATGGTTTGTTTAGGTTTCTTTACTCTAAGGTTTGTTTACTTAAATTACTGGTTGGTGTTGTTGTCTCACGTGGCTATTTTAAGATGAATGTACGAACTGTGTCGCTCAGGATGAGTGCATCTGTTGAATTAACGAAGTTTATTAGGAAAATATGTGGAATATTTGTGAAAATATTTTAGAAAAACACTTTATAAAAAGAACAATTTCATTGTTTCCATTGTGAATTCATGCAACATTCCTTAACAGGCTCTATTGAATAATTAAACCACATCAGTGCATTTTCGTGATAACATTCCATATACAAAGTACAATAATTGTGTTAAATTATTGGCACATATAAAACCACTGTTAAAATATTATGAAAGACTGAAATCATTGGAAATATAATGGGACATGAATGATATTGTTCTGATGGAAGATTTAGCACACACTGCATTTTACGGAGAGCAGGTTTTTAGAGACAGATGGGACTGTTTTGCAGAAAGTACAAACTGGCTTAACAGATATTTCTTTCCTGATACCAATATTATGGGATTTAAGTTTTTAAAACAATTTCGGAAATTGCAAACTAAGATATGCACTTTTTACAACATGTTGAACTGAACCTTGCCGATCAGTCTGTCTTCTCACAGCCCCGGCTGAGCCAGGTGATCGACGCCTGTTGTTTAGATAATCGTTCCATATACCATTGCCGGTTGAAGTCAAGAGAGGTTTATATGCCGTCAATGGGTTCCTAAAAACGATCTGAGTGATAGACGGCACCCGGAACCCAATAAAAATCACAATCCTGTCCAAGGGACGAGTTGAATTATGTGAACCGAAAAGCTTTCCACGCTCTTCATTTGCAAGCTATAATGCGTGAAAGTCTCTGTTGGGTGTAGTGGCCAGGTGAAGCGCACACATCAATTCACTCTGCAGCAACAATGATGGCATATACACCCAGCAATCAGTTTATTAGTTAAGCCCGTCTATTTGGTTGGACCTGCCTTCGTCTCCAGAACAGCCTGACTTTTTCGGGCACGGATTCTACAAGTTGTCAGAAATGTTCCACAGCGATTGAAAAGAGATTGGCTAGGTTCTATGCGTTTTCCAGTCTCTGAACCCGGCTAACACCGGCCCAGTCAGAGGGCAATAAGAGCCTGGGAGTTAACTCACACAGGATACTTTATTGACACACGCAAAATAAATGACATGGATAGCTAGATAGTTAGTGAAGAGGTTAGCAATTCTATAGGAAGAAATGAAAGGCATGCGGAATGTGCTGTACACAATACAAAACTGTGAGACCTATAATGGGTATAACAGATAAGAACTGTAATACATACGCATGTTCAACAATGGAGTAATTACAAAGGCAGCACACAAAAGGAAATTTAATTAACAATAAGGAACAACAAGAAATAATTATAGAAATGTGGCACATTCACTGCGGTCAAGCACACCATCCCACAAGTCCAAAGATGTGAATTACCTTAGGTGTTTATGTTCAGGAGAGACAGAAACGCGTTGCCCTGTCAGTGCAAGAGGGAGACCGAAGAGTATGTGACCTAGCTGGAGATTACCATGGTGTCTGGCCCCTGGCGACTGCCCTAGCAACCAATCACGGCCTAGGTCACACAGGTTAGAGAGAGTTTGAGTGACAGGTTCACGGTACCCCTAGAATTTCTGTTTGGGGGATAGGAAGTGTGTTAAAAAGATTGGGGGAGCTGATAACAACGGCCGGGGTTTTGATCCATGCTGACGTAATGGCATCACGCAGGTGCTGCAAATTAGTGTCAGTACATTTAATATCTCATTCCAAAACTGTTCGCCCTCCTACCATCAGGCAGGCGGTACCGGTCTCTTCATTCCCACACCAGCAGGCTCAGGAACAGTTTCTTCCCATCTACTGTAACCCTGCTGAACTCTGTGACTCATCACGAACCACACCCACCTGCCCACCGCTTAGTACTGCCTCTCAGGGACCTTGTTGCACTCCTCTCCTAGTACTACTCCCTTTAACTACTGGACTCTGACTCTGCCTTGCAAAGTATGATAAGTTCTCAGTTGTTACATGCACCTATCTACCTCGGGAACCGCATTGCTGCTATACCTGCATTTCAGTTGCACATGCCACCCTGCACCTTCAATTTGCATGCACTGCACATTTAGAATTACCATAGTATTTTTTTGCACAGTCAGAATTGCCATTTGTACTTGCATTTGCCTCATTGCAAAACTATTATTTTCTGCCCTCCCCTATTTGCCTTCATTGCTCATTTAGATAGCCACTTGCACTGTATGTGCCCTCATTGCACATCTATACATTGCACTTGTAACATACACTATACCTAATAATTGTAAATTTCCTGCCCTTTTCTATCTGCACTTCTGGTTTGATGCTAACTGCATTTTGTTGTACTTTACTTGTACTGTTCAATGACAATAAAGTTGGATCTAATCTAAAAAAAAATATGTTGTATACTGCAAATTTGTGTATGTACATTCAATATCTCATCCCAAATATCCTGTATACTACAAGTTGGTGTCAGTACATTCAATATGTTTCCCAAATATGCTTTATACTGCCAATTGGTGTCAGTACATTCAATATATTTCCCAAATATGCTTTATACTGCCAATTGGTGTCAGTACATTTAATATCTTATTAGTATGCTGTTCTATGCAAGTTGGTGTCAGCACATTCAATAGCAAATCCCAAATATGCTGTAAACTGAAAATTGGTGTCAGTACATTCAGTCTCTCACCCCAAATATGCTGTATTGGGTTCAGAGCTAATTTAGCCCATACGGAAAATAAATATATTTTTGCAATGCAAAATGCATGTAGATTGTATGATGAATATATGTCGAATACATTTATTTTTAATCAAAATACATTTCAGGTATGAAAAAGTATTTCACCTTTTATTCGGAAATGTATTTAAAAATGTATACATACATTTAACTTTATTCAAATTACATTTCAGGAATCAAAATGTATTTCACCTTTACTGAATATATGTCAAAATGTATAAGTACATTTCAATTTTGTCCAAATGTATTTCAAAACAATTGATGTTCACAGTCCAAAATGACATTCATCTAAGACATGTTATATTTTTTCACTTCACAGCAGACCTGAAAATGATTTTATCGTTATTTCAACAAAGAACACAAACTGATCTCTTTTACAGCTAAACACAGGTGTTATTCCCTTACAGGGCTCAAGTTTTAGTGGATATTAGGTCTGGCAAGGACTTTGGGGTCCCTTAGGTATAACCCAGGTTTTTTTCTGAAATCAATATTATACAGCTCCGGAAAAAATTAGGTGACCACTGCACCTTTTTTTTCCTTTCCAAAAAAGTTGAAAAGGAACATTTTGAGTGAGGAACAGAAGCGTTCAATTTGCAGTGGTGTCTTAATTTTAACCCTTCTGTTCCTCACTCAAAACCTTCCTTTTCGACTTTTTTGGAAAGGAAGGAAAAAGTTGCAGTGGTCTCTTAATTTTTTCCGGAGCTATATTACAGCCAAAAATAGGACCAGATTTTCTAAACAAAAGCGCACTTGTCTTCACACAGTGAATATACAAACAACACTTTCAAAATGTTCATCATTAGTGACGTATTGATGACATCACTTTTAGGTGTTGAAATACATATATATTTATAGATATACATTTACAAAATGCATTTCATTTCGGAGTCACCAATATACTCACTCCTATCAGCTAAGAACAAGAACAGTGGAAAATAATGGAAAAACATTGTCTTGTCCAACATATCCTGGAATATGAAAGTGATATCAGTTTCCTCCCATAAGGAAAATAAATACATTTTAAATATAATTTTTAAAACATATTTGGGATACATTTAAAAATAACAAAAATTGGCCAATTCATGTATTTAAGGAAATGTAATTAATACATTTAGAATACATGTACAAATATATTACCAAATGCATATAAAATGTAACAAAACATGTTGGAGATGCATTTGAAAATGTATTGAAAAATACATACTAAATATATTTTACAATAAATTTGGGAAAATATTTTTGAATGCATTTTAAAAATGTAACATTCAGCAGGCCATGTCTCAAACCTATGATGTGTGGCTTCCAAGTCATGTGTGCTAACCACTACTCCAAACAGGGATATCTGTTTCAGAGGGGCGAGCTGTGGTCCTACGAAGGTTGCTACTGTATGTTAGTGGAAGCTGGTGTGGTCGTCTTCACACCAATGATGTACTTCACAGTTTCTATTACTACAGCGCCTTTGTGGCCCACCTGTCTATAAGTTTCTTGCCATCCTCCTTCAAACCTATCTACCTAACTGTTTTCACCCACATCCAGTCTGGACTGGATATTTTAAATCCTGCCAATTCGAACAGTTTGTGTTGCATATGGAGCTTTAGCTAGCTAACTAATCTAATTTGTTCAAATGAAGCAATATCATCCTCTGAATTAAGTCAGAATCACCTGTATGTCCTAAGTATATTTACACATACAGTCAAGACTGTCGCTAGTGCAGGAAAAGGTGGTTTCGATTCCCCGGGACCACGGCTCGGTAGGGCCTGCGGATCGACGTTTCACACAAGCAGATGGCCATGCGTCAGACGTTACTTGTTGATATCCATGTGTCACACTAGCAGATAGCCATCTGTCAGCTGTCAAATGTTGCAATCGAGCAGCAGCAGTAAGCAGCAGAACACCATTTGGGCCCATCTATTGTTTCCCTATTGTTTCCCACAATTGCTTGCAATGGGCCTGTACGCGCTGTGAAAAAGCATTTCAAATTTTTGCATATTTCTAACAATGAATTTGGTCATCATTTTGTAACCTGAATTTTGTAACCTGAAGTACTCACAAAAGTGAGTACACCCCTCACATTTTTGTAAATATTTGATTATATCTTTCATGTGACAACACTGAAGAAATGACCCTTTGCTACAATGTAAAGTAGTGAGTGTACAGCTTGTATAACAGTGGAAATTTGCTGTCCCCTCAAAATAACACAACGCACAACCATTAATGTCTAAACCGCTGGCAACAAAAGTGAGTACACCCCTAAGTGAAAATGTCCAAATTGGGCCCAATTAGCCATTTTCCCTCCCCGGTGTCATGTGACTCGTTAGTGTTACAAGGTTTCAGGTGTAAATGGGGAGCAGGTGTGTTAAATTTCATGTTATTACTCTCACACTCCCTCATACTGGTCACTGGAAGTTCAACATGGCACCTCATGGCAAAGAACTCTCTGAGGATCTGAAAAAAAGATTTGTTTCTCTACATAAAGATGGCCTAGGCTATAAGAAGATTGCCAAGACCCTGAAACTGAGCTGCAGCACGGTGGCCAAGACCATACAGCGGTTTAACAGGACAGGTTCCACTCAGAACAGGCCTCGCCATGGTCAACCAAAGAAGTTGAGTGCAGCGTCATATCCAGTGGTTGTCTTTGGGAAATAGACGAATGAGTGCTGCCAGCATTGCTGCAGAGGTTGAAGGGGTGGGGGGTCAGCCTGTCAGTGCTCAGACCATACGCCGCACACTGCATCAAATTGGTCTGCATGGCTGTCGTCCCAGAAGGAAGCCTCTTCTAAAGATGATGCACAAGAAAGCCCGCAAACAGTTTGCTGAAGACAAGCAGACTAAGGACATGGATTACTGGTACCATGTCCTGTGGTCTGATGAGACCAAGATAAACTTATTTGGTTCAGATGGTGTCAAGCATGTGTGGCGGCAACCAGGTGAGGAGTACAAAGACAAGTGTGTCTTGCCTACAGTCAAGCATGGTGGTGGGAGTGTCATGGTCTGGGGCTGCATGAGTGCTGCCAGCACTGGGGAGCTACAGTTCATTGAGGGAACCATGAATGCCAACATTTACTGTGACATACTGAAGCAGAGCATGATCCCCTCCCTTCGGAGACTGGGCCGCAGGGCAGTATTCCAACATGATAACGACCCCAAACACACCCCCAAGACGACCACTGCCTTGCTAAAGAAGCTGAGGGTAAAGGTGATGGACTGGCCAAGCATGTCTCCAGACCGAAACCCTATTGAGCATCTGTGGGGCATCCTCAAACGGAAGGTGGAGGAGCGCAACGTCTCTAACATCCACCAGCTCCGTGATGTCGTCATGGAGGAGTGGAAGAGGACTCCAGTGACAACCTGTGAAGCTCTGGTGAACTCCATGCCCAAGAGGGTTAAGGCAGTGCTGGAAAATAATGGTGGCCACACAAAATATTGACACTTTGGGCCCAATTTGGACATTTTACCTTAGGGGTGTACTCACTTTTGTTGCCAGCGGTTTAGACATTAATGGCTGTGTGTTGTGTTATTTTGAGAGAACAGCAAATTTACACTGCTATACAAGCTGTACACTCACTACTTTACATTGTAGCAAAGTGTCATTTCTTCAGTGTTGTCACCTGAAAAGATATAATCAAATATTTACAAAAATGTGAGGGGTGTACTCACTTTTGTGAGATACTGTATATAGAGATTCTGAGGCAAAAATTTACACCCAAGTAAGGTGCTTGCTTCATTTGTTTGACGTGCTATGTAATCAAACATGCAATCACGTCAGGTGTGAAGACATTATTACCTTTCTGGTTAATTCAACCCAATAATGATTGTTAGGGTCAGGTGTTAAAATACATTGGTATATAATTAGGCCTGATTTGGGCCAGCCCTGCCCAGTACAAACAAACATTGGCTCTTGTCATCAGATATAAGTTGTCAGCACTCAGGTTGAAAAGCCCCATCATACCACAATCATAATAAATTACTGAACATCTGCAGTAAACAGTTGTTGATGCATATCTCTTTGGAAAGGTTACAATGCCATATCTAAGGCTCTGGATTTCAACTGAACCACAGTTACAGCCATAATGTCCAAATGGAGAAAGTTCCCAAGTCTGGCCATCCTGAAAAAATCTCTCTAAGAGTAAGGTGTAAAATCATCCAAGATGTCACAAAGAACCTTAAAACATCACCCAGGGATCTGCAGGCCTCTCTAGGTCAGTGTTCATAACTCCATTAGACAGACACAGGGCACTAATGGGATTCATACAGTAGCAGGTGGTGGCAGTATCCTGGTTTGGAGATCCTTTACTGTACGAGGACCTGAATAACTCGTTAAAGAAACCATTTATTTCATTTTATATCAGAAAATTCTGCAGCAGGATGTCAGTCCATCCATCTGTTAGCTGAAGCTGCAGTCAAAATTTCAGTCAAATAAAATGTATTGGCTTATTAACCCATAGAGAACATATCTCTGAATCAGGGACTAAAATAAACACCTGCCACCAACCGAATGCTGGCAGGTAAGTCCGAAGAGAGTACAGGAATGAACGAAAGTACAGGAATGAGTTCCTGTTTGGAGGGGTGGTCCAAAATTCTTCCACAACACCATGAGAGACTGATCTATAATTACAAGAAGGCTTGAGGTGCAGTCTCTGCAGCTAAAGGTGGAGAAGATGTGTCTGTAGTCTAACACATTAGGTGCTGCATAACTTCATTTAATAAATAAGTTGTACAGCTTTGCGTTGTTTGTTAACTCAGGTTCCTATTTATCTAATACTAGGTTTTGGTTGAAGTTCTGAAGATTCAGTGACAAAAATATGCTGCATAATCTGAAGGAACTGTATCTAGTATTTTGCATGGTGTAAAACTGTTGCAAATGGTGGAGAACATATAGGGAGTGAATAAACAATATATACAGTGCATCCGAAATTATTCAGACCCCTTCACTTTTTCCACATTTTGTTACATTACAACCTGAAATTATTATTTTTTCCTCATCAATCTACACACAACACCCCATTTCAGACAGGAAACGCCTTATCCTCATTTAATTAATTATTAGAGAAACGATGCATAACAATACACATATGATTTATGTCTTGGCCTTAGGCTCTGTCCCTTTGGGATAATTCACCAACATTGCATGATTGTGTATACAATACTACTAATAATACCAATACTACGGTAATATTACTAATAACAGCAATACCTATGGCAATGAGCAATGAGTATGCAGTACCACTCCCCCCACAGAAGGACACAAAACCAAACAACTGTATTCTAAGATGACCAGCAGAGTAGCAAACAGAGTGAGTACCAAGACCTACTTAAATAGACCACCATATTAGATTAGGAGATTTTTTAGACTGTGGTAGGAGGGATCCCAACGTCAGCTGATGCATCCCTGAGCCAATGCCCACTCAGGTTCCCTGGCTGAACTAGCTGCACTCATAATGACAAAGCAAAAAACATTTTCTAGAAACAAGAAAATAAAATACAGAAATATCACATTTATATATTCAGACCTTTCTCTATGACACTAGAAATTGAGTATAGGTGCATCGTGGTCCAACTGATTATCTTTGAGATGTTTCTACAACCTTTTCTGTCCAACTGTGGTAAATTCAATTGATTAGACACGATTTGGACATGCGGTTGAAGGAAATGTCCGTAGAAGGCACACACAGGAATGTATCGAGGCACAGATCAGGGGAATTTTCTTCTGCGTTGAAGGTCCCCAAGAAGACGTTTGGAGCCACCAACACTCTTCCGAGAGCTGGCCGCCCGGACAAAACCAGGCACCACGGATCACCTGGCCAATACCATCCTTACGGTGAAGAATGGTGGTGGCAGCAAAATTAAAAAACTCTTTTTGCTTCATCATTATGGGATTTTGTGTGTAGATTGATTAGGAAAAAAACGATGTAATCCCTTTTAGAATAAGACAAAAAGAGAAAAAAGTGAATTAGTATGAAGGCTTTCAGAATGCACTGTACAATTATATACAATGGGTGGTGAGTGTATAAGATAATGGAATACGACTTAAAATACACACTGATGAGCCAAAACATTATGACCACTCACAGGGGAAGCAAATAACATTGATTATCTCCTAACAAGGGCACATGTCAAGGTCTTGGTAGATGACATGTTAAGTGAACAATCAGTTCTTCAGCAGTGGTGAGTACCTACCGACAGTGGTCCGAGGAGGGACAAACCACAAACTGGCGACAGGGTGTTGGGTGCCCAAGGCTCATTGATGTGCGAGGGCAATGAAGGCTATCCCATCTGGTCCGAACTGACAGAAGGTCTACTGTTGCACGACAGCATCGGAACTAGACCAAGGAGCAGTGGAAGAAGGTTGTCTGGTCCGGTAAGTCCCGTTTTCTTTTACATCATGTGAACAGCCATGTATGTGTGCACCGTTTACCTGGGGAAGTGATGACACCAGAATGCACTGTGGGAAGACAACAAGCCAGTGGAGGGAATGTGATACTCTGGGCAATGTTCTGCTGGGAAACCTTGGGTCCAGGCATTCATGTGGATGTCAATTTGACATGTGCCTCCTACCTAAACATTTGTTGCAGTCCACGTACACCCCTTCATGACAATGGTATTCCCTGATACAGTAGCAGTGGCCTCTTTCAGCAGGAGAATGCGCTCTGCCACACTGCACACATTGTACGGGAATGGTTTGAGGAACATGATGAAGAGTTCCAGGTGTTGTCCTGGCCTCCAAATTCCCCAGATCTCAATCCGATTGAGCATCAGAGGGATGTGCTGGACAAACAAGTCTGATCCATGGGGGCTCCACCTCGCAACTTACAGGACTTGATGGATCTGCTGTTAATATTTATATGCCAGATACCACAGGACACGTTCAGGGGTCTTGTAGAGTCCATGCCTTGGCGGGTCAGCATTGTTTTGGGAGCACATAGAGGACCAACAGCATATTAGGCAGGTGGTGATAATGTTTTGGCTCATCGGTGTACATGAATTTAAAACTGATGTACACATTTACTTATTTATAGTTCCAGTATATTCATCTACTGTATCTAGAATCTAGGGGTCTTCAAGCTTTTCTTGTCCAGGGACACCCAACCAAACCAAGAGGCAATCCAAAGATCCCCATTATATGTTGGCCCAAACAGCTCACTTGTTGTTGTTTTGATTCCCATGGGAGAGGGGCAATATGAAAATGTCTAATTACTAATTTTAGAGCATCTGCTAAATGACTTAACATTTGCAAACATACATCTTTTTTAAGTTAATCTTTGCATCGAAATATTTTTAAATGTTATTTTGACAGATTTTATTTTACATGTTTTTTCCATAAACAAACCCCTTATTCTCACTCCCTTCATTCCCAAAACCCTCTGTGAACAAACCTCCCTCCCACATTAATTTGGCATTCCGGAAACAATCCCCAATCCCCCACACACGTACCCCATTGAGGAAGTTATTTCAGCACATGATTCACCTGTAGTGCTCGCCTGCCAAATTTCTGGAACAGTGAGTAACCATTTACCAGGGTGGGAGAGTTAAGTAATGACCTTGCCTGAATGCACGCTTCCTTACCCTGGAGCTGTATAGGACCTCAGTTTGTATGCAATATAGATGATACAGCTAGACCATTCTAGCTAACATTCTCTTGTAACTCACCAGTGGCGTACATACAAATGTTTTACTAATGTTAGAAAATATGTAGCTAGCAAGATAACTACAACCCCATTTTCCAAAAGTTGGGATGCTGCCTAAAATGCAAATCAAAACAGATTGCAATGATGTGCAAATCATTTATCCCTATATTTAATTGAAAATAGTACAAAGACAACATATCAAATGTTTAAACTGAGAAATTCTAATTGTTGAATGCCCATTTTGAATTTGATGCCAGCAACACGTTTCAAAAAAGTTGGGACAGGGGCATGTTTACCACTGTGTTGCATCACCTCTTCTTTAAACAAAACTCTGTAAGCGTTTGGGAACTGAAACCAATTGCTGTAGTTTTAAAAGTGAAATATATTCCCATTCTTACTTGATATTGGATTTCTGCTACTCAACAGTTTGGGGTCTCCTGGGTGACAGGTCTGGACTGCAGGCAGGCTAGTTTTGCACCCAGACGCTTTTACTACAAAGCCATGCTGTTGTAATATGTGCAGAATGTGGTTTAGCACATTGTGGTTTGTCTGGCTGAAATAAGCAAGGCCTTCCCTGAAAAAGATGTTGGCTGGATGGCAGCATATGTTGCTCCAAAACCTATATATATTGTTCAGCATTAATGGTGCCTTCAGAGATGCGCAAGTCACCCATGCCATGTGTACTAATGCACCCCCATACCATCACAGATGCTGGGTTTTGAACTGTGAGCTGATAACAAGCCAGATGGTCCCTCTCCTCTTTAGTCGGGTGGATGCAGCGTCTATGATTCCCAAAAATAATTTCAAATTTTGATTGGTCAGACCACAGGACAGTTTTGCACTTTGCCTCAGTCCATCTCAAATTAGCTCTGGCCCAGAGAAGGAGGCGGCAGTTCTGGATCTTGTTAATATATGGTTTCTTCTTTGCGTGGTAGACAGTTTTCCACTTCATCTCAATCCATCATAAATGCGCTTGGGCCCAGAGTACGCGACTGCATTTCTGGATCTTGTTTATATCTGGTTTCTTCTTTGCATGGTAGAGTTTTAACTCACATTTGTGGATGAAGCAACGTGCTGTGTTCACAGACAATGGTTTTTGGAAGTGTTCCTAAGCCCATGCAGTGATTTCCACTACAGGATTCTGTCTGTTTTTAATGCAGTGCCACCTGAGGGCCCAAAGATCACGGCCGTCCAACACTGGTTTTTGTCCTTGTCCCTTGCATACAGAGATTGCTCCGGATTCTCTATATCTTTTAATGATATTATGTACCACAGATGATGAGATCCCCAAACTCTTTGCAATTTTACACTGAGAAACATTATTCTTAAATTGTTGCACTGTTTGCCTCCATCCTCCCTTCTGACAGACCCATCCTCTCTGGAATGATCTTTTAAAATACCAAAAATGTCTCAGTTTCAACATTTGATATGTTGTCTTTGTACTATTTTCTATTGAATATAGGATTTAAGTGATTTGCACATCATTGTATTTTGTTTTTATTTACATTATACGCAGTGTCCCAACTTTTTTGGAAACAGGGTTGTAGGTTAAAATATCATGGCGACAAGTAAATGTATTCTACATTTACATTGAATTCTATCAAATTTAGCCAATAAGCAGCCTTTCCTAGCCCAGATTGAATGGGTTTTTCAGTGCTCTGGTCAGAATGTGCCATCCATTTGTTGATATACTTTTTGCTAGTTAGTGAGCCCAGTTGTAGGTATCATATTGGTCAGTAATTGGGGAGTAACGGCTTCCTGCCACAGCTCCAAACTGGGTAATGATATACCGATCGGTATGCATTGTTAAGCATACACCTACATCTCAGTCACCACAAAGTAGTTTTAACATCGTCCCACAAAAGCCACACTTCAAGGGGCGGCAGGTAGCCAAGTAGTTTGATCATCTGACCAGTAACTGAAAGGTTGTTGGATTGAATCCCTGAGTTGGCAAGGGAAAATGTTGTTCTGTCCCTGAGGAAGACGGTTTACCCTAATTGACCCACATCATTGCTGTGAATGAAAATGTCAACTTACCTGGTAAAATAAGGGTTAAAAAATAATAAGGTTTCAGAGGAAGTCACAATTGAAATGTGCACACACCTAACTGACAGTGTTTCACATTGGTTACATAAACTCTGGGCAAAAGAAGTTCACAAAATTGAGAATAGTTTGGCTTTACAAAGCCCTGCAGTCAAAGCTGACAGGTGGGTGTGCGTTAATGCACGTGTGATGCTGGCCAGGCCACAGTAAGAGATCAAACTGCTCTAATTGCTGCCAATTCCCTTCTAAGACCTCCTGGTTCTTGTTAGCACTTGCCATTACTGGCTCCAGTCCACCTTGTACCAAGCAGAGCAGAGCTCACCCCCACATTCGCTAAGAAACTGACACCACTGCCAAGGTGCTAGGTGAACAACCATCCACCCCCTGTTTGGGGAAAGTCAATCTCCCCCCACTTTTTCAAACAGATAGTGTCTAACAGTGGCTAAAATGCCTACATTAATGAATAAAAGCGTAAATAATTTGGATTTATTTTACTATTTATACTGAGTGGGCCTATAGTTCATAGGTTCATAAGCTTCTATTGCTTTATTTTCCAATGTTATCTTTCATCACCAATCAAGCAAACAGCCCTATTGTCTCCTTGGAGAGTCCTCCCAGTCTGTTCCGAGCCGTCTGTCAAAATTCAATTAATTTGTCACAAGGTTATTGGCCTGTCAGCACCTTAGCGTTTTAATAAAGTTGGATCCTTTGATAAAGTCCTGCTTTAATTGACATGGAGCAAGTGATAAGTCATCTTTATTTAATACCTTCGTTCCTGCGTGTGTCGCCTGCCTTTAAGGCCTGCCGCTATACTGGCACATCTTCTGATCAATGGTCTGAGACAGCCAAGAATGAACCATCCTCCAAACTCCTTTGAGGGTGCACCTCTAACGTTTCATTAGATGATTTGATCTCTTGTCCTTTCTGTTATTTCTTCACATTCTGAGATAGGCCAGGGGATTCCCCTTGTCCCCGCCCTTCTTGCGTTTGCCCTGATAGGGGACATTCAAATAGTACACTATCCACTACGTAGTGCACTAACCTTTACCAGAGCCCTGGTCAAAAATCGTTTACTTTGCCTCCCACTCCTCTTTCTGTTCTGGTTAGAGTCACTTTGGGCTGTTCTGTGAAGATCTTCAGTTTCTTGGCAAATTCTCACATGGAATAGATTTCATTTCTCTGAACAGGATTAGACTGATGTATTTCAGAAGAAAGTTCTTTGTTTTTAGACATTTTTAACCTGTAATCCAACCCACAATTGCTGATGCTCCCGATACTGATATCCATTAACAGTCAGCCATTTCTAGTTACAGTAGTCATTTACATTACAGTCATAACAATAACAATGTCTACACTGTTTTTCTGATCAATTTCATGTTATTTTAATGGACACATTTTTTTTCTTTTCATTCAAAAACAAGGAAAATTTGAAGTGACCCCAAACTTTTGAATGGTAGTGTATTTCCAATTCTAACTAATTTCATGTATGTTTTCATGGAAACAAGTACATTTCTAAGTGACCCCAAACTTTTGAATGGTCGTCTACTTAAATGATTGCTAGCTACAGATCTCAATAGTCACTGTAGTTTCTAAACCTACAATACCCATATAAGCAGTACATCAATTCCTACAGCCATTGTTTTTTGGCAAGAACAGAAGACAACAATCAATAGAAAATTTGTTTGCCATCTTGATCCTGATAAAAATGTCCAAATTAGACCTTGTAAATACTTCAATCCACATTGTCAGTAGTAACATCACTTCCAACAGTGTATCCTTTATCATGACAAGAGCGCTGTAGTTTTTCCGAAAGCTGAAAATGTTGACACCTTGTACATTTATCAATATATCTGCTTATAGAAACATTGCTGAAATACATCCAATGGCTCTATCAATCAAGGACCTTGACTACACATAAATCTACTTGTAGCGTTACCCGTACTGTATAACGGGGGGCTTCGCAAAATGAAAAAAAAATATGAATCTCGCTCACCCTTCAATACACGCTGTGACGTGCAAGTGTGTGTTCTTCGGCGTTCAAAAATCATTCTTACTCTCCTTCTGGCCAATCACTCTGTGTGAAACAAATCTGCTCCAGAGATCTCTCAAACATGATCCACAACACCTAAAGTCCCTACAGGGTGAAGTGCCCCTTTAAATAGGGAATAGGGTGCCATTTTAGAAACTCCTGCAGTCGAAACTGACGGGCCTTTGCTCCATCAAAGCAGCACATCTGGGCCACCTGGAGCGACTAAATGTCAGCGAGCAGTACCCATGGAGACTTGTCAACTCTATGTTATGTTGTGCCAACTCTGGCCACACCGTTGCAGAGTCTCAGACCCTCTAATACTGCTGTGCATTGTGGATCATAGGAGTTGTTCCTTGGGTGTCCCTGTTGGTCATGGGAAGTTAGAACTGCAGTGGCTCAGATATTGAAGTCAGCATGGCTGTGGGTGGGGTGCATTCATCTGTTTGCTATTGATTTCCCGTACAGCAGTTTGACCGAATGCTGTTCTTCTTTATGTCAGCATCCAACTAACTGTTATTTATAGTTCACAATTTATTCTGGGTACAACATCCAGATTTGTGCAGCAATTGAAAAAATAAAAGTCTACACCAGACAAAAGGGATGATGATAATTTGTATGGAATCCGCTGACACACCAACTGTGGGTCTGAGAGGCAACAGAGACGTCACATTATGTCTTTATGGATGTGTTACTTAATTCTGACAGCTCATTAACACTAGTTGGAAGCTTCAGGCATGTAACATGTTTCTGCTCATAATTACCCACTGGCCAACTGCTGTCTGGTCTTCAGCAAGAGAGTCACCATTGCCTTTTCAAGTTAGTCCATGTTATAGTGCCTTAATTGCCACTTCTATGTTTGCAACAGATTACATTTTTTCGAGTTGCCCCTTTGTGCAGATGTTTAAGGCAGTTCTCTTCGACAGCATCATAGAACCTACTGTCCAAAGTAAACAATAGTAAAGAGCAATTTAGGAAATAAAGTGAGCAGATGTGTCACGTGGTTGAAAAGCCTTTTATTCTCTTCCTACAGACGGATGGTAATTTTTGATCTAGGGTGAGCTCTAGTGGCAATGCTCGGAAATAGACAGTCTTAACATCTACGGAGACAAAAAATCTGTACCATTATGGACACCGTACAAGCCTAGAGCATGACAGTTGCTATTGGGGCCAACCACATGATTGGTTAGGAGACCAAGTTTAACCAAAAATGTCTAAAAGTGAACATACATATACCTAACTGGTTTAAATAATCTACCGTCGAGATCACACTTATTGGCATGACATGCAGATCTAGGGATTCAAAAAAGTTTCCGAAGATTTTTTAAAATGCTTGCCCAACGTTTTGGGCTGCTGCTCAAAGCTTAAAAAGTGTATTCCGATTCCTGTGAATAGACAGTTTTGCATACAGAATCCCTCAAACAATCCCTGTGGATTTATTTCATCTCTAAATGGTGCGTGTTGGATTTTCCTATCCATGGGGGAGCGCACACGCTTTGTCACCCAAAACATCCGTACGGACCGAGAAGGAATCTCTGAGAGCAAGGGTCCAACTATGCATAATCCAACCGGCCCTACCACTGCAAACCCTCTTTTCATTTGAATCCTTCCACAGCCCCACTCCATTCTCCACTCAGATCCCTTCACATCCCTCAGTGAGTCGTTAGATGGCAGACGGTGTTACAGCGTTGTGTGCTACTGGGCTCGCGGTTGACGCATCGATGTTGCTGTTTTAGAGGGACTGTTGCTTATCAAAGGGATACCCTCGGTGTGTTACGAAACGTCTTCCATAAATAACCACTTAACGGCACACAGGCGCAGGCCTCACCCACACACCACCGTCCCGCGGGAACACGCTATTCTGGGGAGCTATTCCTTCTCCTCCCTGATAGTTCACAGCATGCCGGCTCCCGCGTTCAATGTAAGATTTATCTTCCAGCTCCACCGGCTACACTATCCATCCGTCTCCGGGTGGGAGAGAGGGGGAAAAAAGACGGAGGGCCTCGTCCACAAAGGGTCCATTATTCTGAAGGCCTGAAGAAATAATAATTCGCCAGCTTTTCAGGGGTTTTAATTGAAGACGCAGGCCTTTAGTCCAGAGGATGACCGCATTCCAAATGGAGCCCTATTCTGTACGTCTAGTCCCCCTTTTGACCCCTATGTACTGGATCCCGGTCAGAAGTAGTACACTAAATAGGGAATAGGGTGCTATTTGGGGTGCCTTGGAAGACTTGTAAATTCTTTGGATTAAAATGACCACTATCGCTCTGATTCCTTCCATGTTTCATTCACCTCTTCACACTTTTATCTGGTTGGATTTGATTGAGTAGTTCAGGGACTTGTCCTGACAGGTTAAGTAGGGCACCAGACGGCACCCTTGGCAAATCCTGGGCCAGTGTTAACTCACATTACCACATACATCAGTTTCCAGCCTTTTTTAAAGGGACGATAAGTCAGGTAGTCATGGGTAATTTACCTGGGCATGTCTTGATTTACATACAAGGCTTGTGCAGGAAATTTGAGTTGGCAAATGCAGAGAGCCGTGTGTGAATGGGACTCATGTTTGAAAGTCTGGTTTTCCAGTCTGAGGCGAGGTCTGCCCAGTGAATGACGCAGTTACAAATAGAAGATGCTTTCAAATGCTTATCGGCTCCCACGCGGCTGTCATGTTTCCCTGAGGCTGTGTCCTCTTTTGATGGAGAGTAACCCATGGCTTATTTTCCAAAAAGTATTCAATTTAGTGAAGATGAGAGGACTAAATACTTTGTCGGAGGAAAAACTCAAGATTACATATCTGTTCGGTGTAGTGCAGGTCCCTGTACATTTCCAACACAATCATTAAAGACCTCAAATCACCTGCAGCCAAAACCTTTATTAGCTTCATCGATTCTGGTCTAATTATGGGTCTTCAAATCTCTTACCTTGTTTTGTATTAGTGGGAATCACAATCCTAGCAAACTGTTTCACTGTATATAGATTCTAAAGCTTATAATAAAAGCATATATTGTACATCTAATTTGCCATTTTTCTAACTGACTAGCTGACAAAAGCTACAAAGAAGCAGATAGAACTCAGCTATTCAACACAGCCAAAGGAAAGCTAAATGTATTACAGAAATACTTCAGAATACAGGGACATTATAAAGAGTGTTTGAGGACCCTAAGATTAGCATTTGTGACAATATAATGATTATTAATTGAAAATTACATTCATGTTGGGACACCGCTGTCCACAACACACATTGGTTTCCACAATTATGAACTATAGCATTAATCCCAAATGAGCCAGAACTGATTATTCACACATACATTCAAATTTTTTTGTGGGTTTGTAGAACAATGAGACAAAAGGTCAGTAAGTAACGACAATGACAACAAGTGGTAATGATGGAAATCTCCGGGTTCTATCGGGGTCACTGTCAACAAGCAGTGATGCACTGATGGATCGCCCAATTAGACCAGCATTAATGCAAGGACACTCGGCACTCAGAGCCGTGGCTGCTCCACAGGGATGTGAAGATTACTGCGGCGTCGAGTCAATGGAGACCAGGAGACCACAACCTGAATTGGGTGTGGAATGAGAAAACTTTCTCAGGATGGATTCTACCTCGCAACCTACTTTCCCGGGTGAAGCTTTTTGCTCTTTATGTCGAGAGGCGCGAGTTGGAAGGCCGTGTTCCTCCACGATTGAATCAAACGTTATCCGTAACGTGCCTCATCAATAACAGGTGCTGACGAACCATAAAACGCTTACAGGCTATAGGGATGCATCGTAAGGCTTTGTCTTATTCTTAAAAACAGATGATTTCTGAAAGTTGTGCGACGCATCGGTGGTTTGGGAGGCAACCACGGATTAGGTTATAGGAGTAGATGGGGAAACGGGGTTCCAGGTGGGGAGAGAGAGAGAGAGAGAGAGAGAGAGAGAGATGAAATTTGTGTTCAACCATCAAAAGAGTACAGTCTGTGCTATGGGCTCGAGGGGATCAGAATAAGTGATATGGAGAAAGGTAGAGGTGAAGCGTCTCGGCAGGTGATTGGAGGGGAGTGACGCACATGGGGTAGGCCCATAGGAAAAGCTGGAGAACAATCTGGGCTACTGTGTGCGCCAGTGGTGAGGCGTGGACGCGGTGTGAGGGCCGCTAAAGGCTGTATGGTAAACAGGTTGACTCCTGTAACTTAAACTATCGGAGGGGCCTGCAATTCAGGTACAGAATTACCCATCAATCTCTACCCACCATGGGGCCATAGAGTATTTGACAGGAGAGAGCGACCGGAGCAGAGGGGAAGAGGTTTAATCGCCTGTTGAGGACAAGTGTCGGGCAGTTCCACCCGAAGTACTCACCTTTTCTATTCCACAGACAAGGACTGAGAGATACCATCCCCATTACTGTCCCACTGTATTGTCCGGTATATTGCTAGGGATGGGTTGGTGCTCAGTGTTAAATTAATCTGATCTTCAATCCTACTGCCACATCTAAACCAATATGACACCAGTGTGGAGGACAAGGGACGAATCCATTCGATTGGAAGTACAGGTCACACTCTTGTCATGATCCCACTGGTCGCTACTGAGATCCTCTGTACCAGGGTCATGATCTAAAATTCTATCGATTGGATTAAAACTAAGCAGTGAGAATATAGCACTAAGCAGGTGAGAATATAGCACACAAATCATCAGATTGATTACATGTGTTGGTGCAACAGTTTTTTTTAAATGTGTAATTTATCAAACTCTGAATCAACTTTTTCTGTACAGGAAATCAGTGATGTGCTTCCTTTGATTGGTATCATTTTTCACAATGCTAACGTCTTTTTGAGACAGATCTCTATATATCTCTTTTTATAGCTGAAGTTCTACAACAGGATTTAAGTTTTTGCTCTGCAACCACAGGCAAATGTGTGTTGAGGCATGGGCAGTGTTAGGTTTCCACCACACACAACGCTTTGAGTTTTGACCAGAGGTGTAAAAAGTACAAAGTAAAAGTACTCAACTGGGTTTGGCTGTGTTCACCACTTTAGGGAAGTATCTAATTAAGATCCTAGTAACCAGGTAAAGAGAATTCAAAACTAAGAAGTCATATCTTAAATAAAAAGGAAGTGTTCATTATCAATTAAGGTAACTGGTTAGTTATGAACTCTGTTTACCTGGTCATTTAGTTCTTTCTTAGGAACTTCCCAAAACGGGTGACTACTTTTACTTTGTACTTTTTATACCTCTGGTTTTGATCACAAAGCTTTACCTTGGTCTCATCTAACCACAAAACCTTTTCCTACATCAGAGCAGGGTCACTCTCATGCTTTCAGATGGTACTTTTTGAGTAAAGGCTTCTTTCTTGCCCCCTGTCCAGTGCAGGTCAGTTTTATGCGGTGCTACAGTACATGTAGTCGAACAATAACCCACTTCAAGCTACTGAACTTTGTAGCTCCTTCAAAGTGATTGTTGACCTTTTTGGCATTTTGCCTAGTGTCTTCATATTTATTTAGGACATTTCTTCTAGCCATCTCACAAGTTATCAATAACCTCTTAGACAAAACAATAAATTATTGTTTATTTTTTGCACTGGATTAATAAAGGTCTCTCCACAATTATTGGGACAGTAAGCATTTTTTTCTTCCTTTGGCTCAATATTTCAAACGTTTTAGGTTTTTGAAGTATTGAGTCTTTCATTTCAAACAATTACCGTATTTTAGCGCATATAACGCGTGCGTTATACGCATTTTTACAAACCATGCACCCATACTGCTCGTTATCTGCTGGTGCACGCTATACATGATCTTTTTTACACATAAACAATGTGCAGTCTCTTGCATTTAGGCATGTTGAAAACAAATATTATTTTGATCACTTGGTGTCACATGCGCGTTATTTTAAAGTGTTTTTTTACACAAAACTGAAAAAGCATGTGCTATGCAAGGGTGCGCATTTTACATGGGTGTGCGCAATATGCTCTAAAATACGGTACTATGAGGTTAAAGCATAGTTAATTTGAAGATGTTTCTTCAGATACTGGATTTCTCATTTAGAAATGACTAAGTGGGGCCCCTGAATGGCGCAGCAGTAAAGTCATTACCTTGCAGTTGCGTGTTTGTGACAACAGGGTTCTAAACCTGCTACCAAATTAGCCCTGGTCAAGAAACAACATCGGATGAACTTCAGAAGTCATATATTTAAATTAAACGTCCCAATGAAGCATGGCTTTCATCACAAATTGGATATCATGAAATCTTTGACAACGTAAAATACAGAAATTACAAGAATTGTGATAATCAGTGCCCTATTTTCAATTAATTTATAATTCCTTATATTTTTAATAGTAAATGAAGGGAATTCTTTGGATGCCTACTTTTTTTATTTATTCTCAGACTGAAATTTCTCTTCTTTTTTTCATTTTCTATTTGTAAATTGTCATTTGTGTTTAATGAAACAATTTGAAGCAATTTATTGTATTACTCAGAACTCCAGTTGTGTCAGGTCCTGGCAATGAGGATGCCCCTGGCCATCTCTGCGCTGGTCTGGGGGAGATAGTCAGGACTTGGCAGAGTGGAGGCCTCTAGGCATCTCTGCGATGCCGCGTTTGTTCTCCCCAATTAGAGGCAGCTGCACAGTGTTGCCTCTAATTGGGGACCCTATTTAAGTTGAGTTGTGTTTGTTGTTGCGCCTCTCCTTTGTTTTGTTGTTTTTGCAAGCCTACATTAAAAGGAATGTCTTTCTAAACCTCTGCATCTTGCCTCCTTGATTGTGACAAGTTACTGTTTTTACACATAATTATTTAAATGTCCTTTAATAACCCCTGCACTAATATAACATTGGCTTACAAGCTAAATCAGAACACTATAATAGTTTTATTGAGATGAATGAGACTTGTTGCCAGATTTGTCATATATTAAATAATGCATAGTGGATGAAAATGTACATTGTCAACCATCACGTTCTGAGCCTACGTGGGACACTTTCTTGACATACTATCTACGGTTACTGAGGTAAATGTTTATTGGAATGGAATGAGTGGTAATGTAGGGGGGAAAAACTGGAAAAAAATGGTGTCGTTGGGAAGCAGCTACAAACATCTCACACTGGAAACTCCAAATTCCGTCCGCAACAGAACTTGTTTGATGGGGAGCACCATGTTAGTTATCATTTTACCAACATAGTAAGTTCATATGCCTTCCGGGTCAGTTGTTGGCCATAGCCTACCTCTTGCACAGTATTCTCACAATAACTGCTCTAGTCTAAATAGGCTTTTAGCTGAGCTCATAACATGGGCTAAGTAAAATTTAAATAAAAGGTTCACATGTCCTTGAATATTCTGTTTCGTATCCTGGTTTTTTTAATGAGTGTCGCATGTTTCTAAATGCTTTATGAATAGGAAAGTAGAAGTGACAAACTTCTCTGCATATAATAAATACGTATACCTTTAATGTTGGTGTGATAGATCAGAGTGGCATTTATTAACCATGATATATAATCTTAGCTAAGAATGCTTTATGAATGTGGAAATAGATTTTATATTTGCATTTAAGTGATTTAGCAGAAGCCGTTCCGATCCAGAGTGACCTACACTACTGAGTGAATACACACTATTTAATACTTACTCATGTTGGGCGCTGGTAGGAAATCAAACCCGCAACCCTGGTGTTTCAAGCACCACACTCCACCCGACTGAGCTACACAGTTTTATGCAAATCAGGCAGTGTGTGGTCCAATGGTCAGGCCCAAAACAATATGACATTAAGTGATCATTGTAATGATGTATCTGTTAAAGAGCCACTCCAGTCACATGATTCTCTATCCAAAATGTTCTGTCTTAAAAGTTCCACCTTTTAAGTAAATCATTGGTTGACAAGATAATATAAATGACAACTGATTCCATCCATTTGAAACAGACAGAGCAGTGTTTGATGTGAACTGTGATTGGTGTTGATCTGTCTGAGACAGGGTGAGGTCACTTTCAGACAAGGGGAGATCAGTGTTTTTGAGGAGCTTGTATTTCATTCAGTTATGTTTCGAGGAGCCTGTGTTTCATTCAGTTACAGTTTTCCAACTGTATTTCATTAACCTTTAATAATGCCTACGTGTAATAAATCTGTTAGAATACGTAGTCAAGGTATGCAGAGTCTGCTTATCTTCATTTTTTTCATTTACTCCAAGAGGCTCTTAAAGAGCCTTTTGTTTCATCTTAAGAACATTGAGAGATGCCCTACTCTTGAGGAAGATATTATGCCCCTTATCCATGAGAGCAACCCCATCCCAATGGTATAGATAAGGATGCCACTGCCTGTGAATGTCCACTGTCGCGTAGAATGAAGAACACCAGCTGGATGAAGAAGGTCTGGCCTTCGCTATGCCCTTGTCAGTGTTCTTCCACTGAAATCTAGTTCCTCCGCTGCGAGATCCCAGAGGATACCGCAGTTGTCCTTGTTAACATTCTCCGGACCATCTACAAATTAGTGTGCATCTGTCGCACCAGTGCTGAGGTATTCGTGTACCCCAGGGAATTTCCAAGGTGGATGGCCCGGATGTCTTTAGGTGTAGAGGGAGAGGGCGCTACACCACTCCACTCATTCTCTTCATGTCTGCTCGGAACAGGTTTAAAGGAAATTATAGTTTACTCCTGTAAACTTGCTTGCAGGAGTCAAGACACAGGGACAGGGAGAACGGATGACTTTTCATAAACATAACTAAGACGTAACAGAACTAAAACAAGCCAAGAAAAGAACTAGGTTCCAAACATAATGGCTCCAAACAATGACCGACAACATACAAAAGGGAAGAAGGAACATAAATAGGGACAGTGATAAGGAACACAGGTCATGGCAATAACCAGGAACAGGTGTCCGTGCCCGAAATTACGGAGAGGGTGTTGGATCTCACTGCCAAGGCAGGCCTGCTGTGCCAGGACGTGAAAACTCCATATTGGCTGTGTTCCTGGTTTATGCCTAGAGGCACGTCTGTGGTCAGGCCCTGACTGTGGCCCCCAAGTGCATAGAGATGCCTAGAGGAACCCCAGCCAGTACCTGACTATCAAATGTTGAAACTGAGAAATGTTATTGTTTTTGGAAAAATACATGCACATTTTGAATTTGATAACAGCAACACATTTCAAAAAAGCTGGGACAGGGGCATGTTTACCACTGTGTTGCATCACCTCTTCTTTAAACAAAACTCTGTAAGCGTGTGGCAACTGAGGAGACCGGTTGCTGTAGTTTTGAAAGTGAAATGTTCACACTCCAACCAGACAGCTTCGAAACAAGTCTGAAATGTCTGTAAGTGGCCCAGCCAGAGTCTGTAATTGAACCTGATAAAACTTCTCTGGAGATATTTGAAAATGGCTGTCCCCATTCAACCTGACAGAGCTTGACAGGATGTGCAGAGAACAATGGGATAAAATTCACAAGTATAGGTGTGCCAAGCTTGTAGTGTCATACCAAAGAAGACTCAAGGCTGTAATTGCTGCCAAAGGTGCTTCAACAAAGAACTGAGTGAAGGGGGACTGAATAATTACGTAAATATGATCCATCCCGCTGATCACTCTGATAAGTAAAAATTTGGCTATTTGAGCAGATTTGATTTCTAAGCAACATGCCTGCTCATTGTTTCATGTACAACCCTGTTTCCCAAAAACTTGGGATGCTGTGTAAAATGTAAATAAAAACAGAATGCAAAAATGTGCAAATCAATTAAACCCTATATTCAATAGAAAGTAGTTCAAAGAAAACATATGAATTGTTGAAACTGAAAATTTTTATTGTTCCTTGAAAAATATATGCCCCCTTTGAATTTGATTCCAGAAAACTCATTTAAAAAAAGCTGGGCCAGGGGCAACAAAAGACTGGAAAAGTTGAGTAAAACAAAAAAAACCCTGGTGGAACATCTCACAACTAATTAGGTTAACAGGTCAATAACATGATTGGGTATAAAAAGAGCATCCCAGAGAGGATGTGTATTTCAGAAGTAAAAATGGGGAGGGGTTCCCCATTCTGTGAAAGACTGCACAGGCAAATAGTTCAACAGTTTAAGAAAAACATTTCTCAACATAAAAAAACGAGTTTGGGGATCTCATCATCTACAGTACATAATATCATTAAAAGATTCAGAGAACCTGGAGAAATCTCTATACGCAAGGGACAAGACCGAAAACCAATATTGGATGGCCGTGATCTTTGGGCCCTCAGACAGCACGGCATTATAAACAGACATGATTCTATAGCAGAAATCACTGAATGGGCTCAGGAACACTTCCAAAAACCATAGTCTGTGAATACAGTTTGTTGCTGCATTCACAAATGCAAGATAAAAATCTACCATGCAAAGAAGAAATCAGACATAAATAAGACCCAGAAACGCAGCCACATTCTCTGGGCCTGAGCTCATTGATGATAGACTGAGGCGAAGTGGAAAACTGTTCTGTGGTTTAACAAATGAAAATTAGAAATCATTTTTGGGAATCCTGAACATTGCGTCTACTGGACTAAAGAGGAGAGGGACCATCCGGCTTCTTTTTAGCACACAAAAGCCAGCGTCTGTGATGGTATGGGGGTGCATTAGTGCACATGGCATGGGTGACTTGCACATATGTGAAGGCACCATTAATGCTGAACAATATGTACAAGTTTTGGAGCAACATATGCTGCCATACAGACAATGTCTTTTTCAGGGAAGGCCTTGCTTATTTCAGCAAGACAATGCCAAACCACATTCTGCACATATTACAACAGCATGGCTCCGTAGTAAAAGAGTCTGGGTGCTAAACTGGCCTGCCTGCAATCCAGACTTCACCCATTGAAAAAATCTGGCGCATTATGAAAAAAAATATGACAAAGGAGACCCCGAACTGTTGAGGAGTCAAAATCCTGTATTAAGCAAGAATGGGAATACTTTCCCTCAGTCTGTGGTTCTGAGCGCTCTGGAGCAGGTTTTTAATCAAGGATACATTTGTATTTTCTTCTATTAATCTTTCCCTCAATCCTGCCTAGTCTCCAAGTTCCTGCTGCTGCAAGACATCATCACAGCATTTTTTAATTCCTGGTGGGGAAGGTATTGGCTTAGATGATGAGCAGTGCCTGGTTTCCTCCAGACGTGACACTTGGCATTCAGGCCAAGACATTATCTGTCATCAGACCAGAGAATCTTGTTTGTCATGGTTCAGTAGCTTTTGGCTCCAAACAGACTTGGACTTGGTGCAGTCATGTGTCTTTTACCGAGTAGTAGTTTACCTCAGTGGCGCCCCCAGAAATTTTCCATAGGGGTGGCCGGATGGAGTCACTGAAAATCTTGGGGTGGCGCACCAAAACCAAAAGCCATAACAACATTTCAGGAATTCTATTACACTGTCATAGTATATAAGCTAGTCGAAAACAATAACAGTATGAGAGGTAAGAAATCGGATACTGATATACTTATAAAGTTACTAATTTTATAAAGTTACATATTTTACAGTTAAAGCTACTAATTATCTGATGTGTATAGAATAATATGGGACAGTTAACATTTTGAGTTCCACAACAATACAAAGTAAGGCCAGCCTGGCTATGCACTGTTATTCTCTTTCACATTAACTAATATGAACAATATACATTATTGATTTAAAGCTGCACTGGGTGACAATTAAAATGTGAGAAACAGTTCCCCAATTTTTCCCTCTACTTCTTTACAAGGCTTGCTAACACAACCATAACATAGATCGCAACTTCCAACAATGACTCACCAGAAATTTCCAGGCTGCTTGATCATGACTGATTTACTCCAAAAGAAAATAAAGAATGAGGGGGACCCTGTGTTCTAGGGGACCCTCAATGCTGCAGAACATTTGTGGTACCCATTCCCAAATCTGTGCCTCAGAGCTGCATCAGGGAATTCCTTCAAGCTCATGGCTTGGTTTTTGCTCTGACATGCACTCTCAACTGTGAGATTTTATGTAGACAGGTGTGTGCTTTTCCAAATCGTATCCAATCATTTTAATTTACCACAGAAGAACTCCAATGTTGTAAAAACTTCGTTCAAGATTATTAATGGAAACAGGATGCATCTGAATTCAATTTCAGCATCATATTAAATGATCTGAATACTCATGTAAATGTGATATTTCTGTTTTTAAATTTTTTATACAATTTAAAGACATTTTGAAAAAAACTTTTTTTACTTTGTCATTATGATGTATTGAATGTAGATTGATGAGGAAGAAAATCTATATATCAGTTTTAGAATAGGCTATAGAAATGGGCATTGCAAACCACACGTTGTATAACGTTAGTTAGATTGCCTAGCTCGTTGGTTATCTATTTAGTTGCTAAAGCTAGCTATAATCACAGTTGAAAAGTGAAAACATAATGGAGATCCAAAATGGCCTCACCAGAAAAGCTGCCTCCATCTGATGAACAGTGCCTAATTGTCATATTCTTGAGAGAAAGAAGGCAGTTAAGTTGTTTCTGAGCATCCAGCAATGCCAGCAGTCACCAAAGTGCATGCTTTGACAGTGAGGAGGCCTAGGCTTAGAAATACTGAGGTAATGACTCGCAGCAACCACCCCCCTCCCCAAAATAACATTTTGTCTTCCATAATTCAAATCTATTACTTTTTTTGAGAGTTAAGAGAGCAAAAACAGAATAATATAATAATTTTTAAAGTATGTAAGTTGAATAATGATCTCTTAACAAAACATTATCTATAATTTATTCCCCAGTGAACAACTTCTGCTCTTTGATCACTTGAATCATTACAAACCGCTCTGAAGATAAACAATGAAAAGTTAATTACAACTGAGAAATACTTTACAAGAGGCGGTCAATTTGGGATTTGTCTGTGGGCAAATAAAAAATACAGACTACACCTTAGGTGATGCCTGGCGTTCCCTTTCACTGTGTCTCTGGACATTTTTATTTTTTAAATTCTAAGTACATTTTATTGCACATGAGATTTTATAACTTAAAAAAAGAGTCAGGGAGAGCATCTATGTGACATGAATATCTGTTCTATAAAAAGACCTACATTCTCATAATGCCTACATGTGAACTGACAGTATAGTGATACTTCACATCTATGGCACCCTTTCTATCTATAAAGACATTTTGCACAAATTCTCACACTATCTAACCTCAACACTAAGCAACAAATTCACTGAATTGGTTAAACCTGATGGTCACTTCCACCGATGTAATTTAGGAATGAGCATGACTGGAATGACTAGGCTACATTTCTAAGTGTCCCTTGCTTGCCAATATCTGCTATTTCTCTTCCTTCCATCACCTCACCTTGTCTCTTTCTCTCTCTCTCTCCTCCATCACCTCACCTTCCCAAAGTTTAGTTATTTTGGGGCTGTATCTTTCCATTTTCTCTGTGTCAGTTAAGAAAAGATACTCTATGTCAGTCACTGTATTGATATAAATGATAATATCGTTCTACCCTTGCAATTCACTGGAATAAAGTATACAGTCAATATTTCATGTATTGAGGCTTAATGTAAATGTTGCTATATTACAATGTAGCTGTCACATTTCACAAAGAGTCAGATGTCAAAGGTCAAATGCAGGGTCAAAGAAGGAGCTTTAATAGAGACAAAAGGAAAACAAAACCGAATGTTGTGCACTACAAATACAAAAAAGACTATACACTGAGACACAGGACAGGAGACCGCAACAATACAACACAATGACCGACAAGGACAGGGAGAAAATGCCTGAACTAAATACACAGACTAACAAGGAGAACAGAAACAGGTGAGGGCTAAACACAGGTGAAAGGAATAAACTGATTAACTGAACTGAGAACAGGAAAGACCAAACAAGGACATGACAAACCCCAAACACACAGAAAACACGGACCGGAACAGTCCCGCCCTGCCGGAACCGTTACAGTAGCTAGTTAATTATTACCACTGTCAACTCTAACTAGGTTTGTGTGGCTTGGATATTAGTGAGGGTCTTAATCACTTTGACATTAGGAAATGAAACAACATTAAAAATGTGTATTCATTGAGGCCAATTTGGGATCTCTGTGTTAGCTTAATGTTAGGTAGCCAGCAAACCAGACAGCTATCTTAGAAGATTAAAAAATAATCACCAGAATTTAGATGATCTCTAGAGACGAATGACATTGGGTTGGTTACACAATAGTTATTTTCAAATAACAAAACATCTGTGATTTAATTTTCAAATAACAAAACATCTGTGATTTAATTTCTCCAGCTACCTACCATGCTTGCCTTCTTTATCAGAAGTTTTTAACTTTACACGACTACTCTCGCACTGCAGCTAGCTATGACTCTTTGTCACCCAGTAGAAAAATGTCAAAGAAGGACCTGTGCTTAAATGTCTTTGCTAAAAGAAAGATTTTATGAAATCAAGATCTGCCTGGCTTGACATCGCAACACAGAAGTCATCACAACGGTGACGGTGTCATGCAAGCAGGCGGTAGTCATGAAGTTTACAAAGATGTTGCTTTTTTTTTCATCAATTACGCACTTTTATTCCGCGTCACATGTTACAAAAACCATCAGACAAAATACAGAGAACATGACCTTGGTGTCCTACAGGGACGTCGATAGGCCTATTTTCGGGTGGCTTTAGCCCTTAAGTGGATCTTAAGTATGATACATTTTATTAATGACTTTCCGAGATGCATAGGCTAATGATTAAGTCTGTTTTGAAATGATTCAGAGAAATCGTGTTTTAGCGTTTCATTTACTATAGGTGGCCACATTGAAGAATTTAAAATATAAATGTACCATGATCCGTCTAACACTTTGGTTAATACAAGATTCCATATGTGTTATTTCATAGTTTTGATGTCTTCACTATTGTTCTACAATGTGGCAAATAATGAAAAATAAATAAGTACTGTTCAATAAGTACGGTAGGTGTGTCCAAACATTTGACTGGTACTTTCTTCATGTAAATTGATTATTGTGTCATGCAGTACACTTGTATGGAAGCATATGCATTTGATTATTTTATTTACCTATATACAGAGAAATCTCTGAAAGAAAGGTCTCTTTTTCAGTTGAGCCCAATATTACAATAATAAAAATATTTACAAAATGGAAATAAAACATGCTTGTAGAAAAACACAATTACAATTGACAATAAAAAGATAATTTAAGAACTTTTATATGTCTTATAGGCACAAAAACATTTAACTGAAGATCACTCTGAATGGCATTCAGTGAGTGTATGGCAAAATATTCAAAAGCAGTTTTACCCCATTCTGAATTGGCCCGCAGTATCTCCAGCACTATCCAGTCTTGAGAGCATGTTTGGTAACTGCTGTCCTTCCAACTAATATTCTCTGTAGGATAGTCAGGAGGCTTTGCACGACTGCCTTACATAAAAACATCAACCAATGTCTGGCCCTTCGAGATGTCAGTGACTCCCAGTCAACTGAAGCAAATAACAGACAGACATGAGTGAGAAAATCTAAGCAATAAAACACAAGACCAAATGGTGGACTGCTTCCAGAGATTTGAGGACAGAAACTGAGGCATGCATAAACAGTATTTCACCATAATCTAGAAGGGACATAAATGTTGCTTGCACAATATGTTTTCTGTTAGGCTAAAATAAACCAATTTTAATCTTACCTTTTTTACCAACTAACTAACATGTTTTTAAAAGACAGATGTTCATCTAATCAATCCCAAGGAATTTGTAAGAAGCAAAAATTTATATAAATGAACCATTTAGGGTAGTCATTTTTGGGCCTTCCAAAGTTTCCCCAGAAAATAGCATGTACTTTGTTTTATTTGCATTTACTACCGACCAACGGTCCAGAAATGACTTTTCAACAGTTGGAAATCAGCCTCCAGGTCTGCAGGTGCAACTTCTTGTTCAAGAGAGGAAGCCGTAGCATATAGTAGCCTACTTAGTAGCATATAGTAGCCTATTTAGTAGCATATAGTAGCCTACTTAGTAGCATATAGTAGCCTACTCAGTAGCATAAAAATGAAATGCACAATTTCATAGAGTCACAGATTTCATTAATATTAATATAGCATGAAAAATGCAGGACTCAAAATTGTACCCTGTTGAACTCCTTTGTGGACAACAAGACATGTAGGTTTAATTCCATCAGCTTCAATAGCCTGTGTTCTGTCACTACAGTGATTTTGAAACCAGAGGCAAGTGTCCTTGGCCAGGCCCAATGAAGACAGTATTTTCAATAAGATTGAGTGATCTACTGTATCAAACACCTTTGACAGTTCAACAAACAGAGGAACACTGCTTCATTTCTCATCTAAGGCTTTGACAATGTAATGTACAACCAGTGTAGTTGCTGTGATAGTACTGTGCCCAGAACTAACACCAGATTGAAATCTGTTCAAAAGGCAATTTTCTGATAAAATGGAACATAACTGTTTACTTTCCAATACCTCCAGGATTTTATCAAAGGATGACAATTTAGAGATATGTCGATAGTTATCAAGAACACTGGTGTCCCCACTCTTACTCAGTGGGACCACATGAGTGGTTTTCCAGACTTTAAGAAAAAACCCCACAATGAATGTTAGATTAAATATATGCGTTATAGCTCCAGAGATAATTGGAACAGCACAAGCCAATAAGCCTAGATCTAGCGTATCAGACCTGTGTTTTTTTTAGTGTCTATAACTAGTGATGAATCAAGGACATCTTTTTCAGTGAACAGACTCTGCAAAAACCATTCACTCTAAAAATCAGTGTTCTTGCATAATTATTAGATTTTCATGTATTCCTTCATCATTTATTCATCTGCCATTAGGTATAGAGTTTTTTTCAAAAACATCACCTGCTGCAATAATATGGCATGAGTAAATGTATTTTGACCAGTAATAGGTCCAGAGTCCAAAACCATCTGTTGTGGCAGTCTGGTGATGGCACTGTTCTTCAGGGTTTTTACTGTTTTCCAGAATTTGGAAGGACATCTATAACAGGTATATAGTATATTTACATAGTAGTCTGCTTTTGCTTTTCTAATGTTTTATATATAGGTATGTCCATGTCTTAAAAGTCTGCCAGTTCAAGCTAAACATTTTTTTAGCATTTGCCCATGCCACATTTCTTTTATGAATAGCATCAGATATTTTAGAATTAAACCAGGGATTGGATCTGTTCTTGACACTAATCCTCAATTTGCTTATCTGTCTAGAGGTTAAAAAAAACACTATTGAAATAATGTAGTGCTAGTTCGGCCTCTGGAATGGCTGAAATGCAGTCAAGATCACTTTGGAAGAGGTCTTGTAAAAAAGCTTGTTCACAAAAGTTTCTAAAAAGAGCCTTTATAGACTCCTTTAAATTTAGTCGAGTTGGCTTGGATATTAGGTGGGTTAAGTTTAGGCTGTAAAAGAAAATAAAATCAGTCTTGAGTCCAAAGTTCTATAAAGGTTTTTTTAATTTTTACATGCACATGGGATAATCGATATATGGCCACCTAGTATGACCGCACTCCGAGTTATCAAAGAATCTAGGTACGACATGCGTCTTTGTGACTTCTTCACTGGCCCTGCCCCCTACTCATATTACGCACACATTGAACACAGAACAGATGCCAGGTCATTCTCTGGTCAAGCTAAGATCTCTTTAACAGATAAAGAGAGAACCCTATGGTCTGTTATTACTCATTTACCTAGGACACAGCATACTAAATGAAACCACCATAGAAATGAATATAAACTCATAACTGCCAATGTAATATAAAATAATAGTAACTTCAAAACATCATACATGGCTTCTCAGTTTCAAATGTCTATCACAAGGCCAACACAGAACTCATTAATACTTTCTGCTTCCTGTGATTCCCAGTCTAGGTCAAAGTTACATATTGCCCCTTTAAGTCTGCCTTGTAGTGTTGAGATCAAATCCAGGCACCCAGATGATTTGGGTGGATACCATCCACCTTCAAAAATGAGCTTTGCTTCCAGAAAGTATTAAAAACAATATATAAAAATGATACCCAAACATTTGCAGTAATTCTGTAACCTGTTATGACATTCAAGGAGTCT
The DNA here is from genome assembly GCA_016801175.1 of Esox masquinongy. Lineage (NCBI taxonomy): Eukaryota > Metazoa > Chordata > Actinopteri > Esociformes > Esocidae > Esox > Esox masquinongy. Next base: position 11,121 of record JACXGI010000987.1, on the reverse strand, counting down.
GCTGAAATGTCCCATGACCTAGTGAAGGTTTAGGAAATATTTTTTTTTTGTGGCTAGTAACAACTGAATCAGTTCCTTCAAATCATGTTTTAACTGTTCTGAGCTGCCTTTCATGATGTCATTGGATCCCACATGAATGACCATAGAATCAATTTATAAGTGTTTACACAAAACGTTTGGGATCATTGCAGTAATTTCCTCCACTCTAGCCCCAGGACATCACAGAGTTTAAGCACCGGGCACACTGATGTAAATAACGATGCTACTGTCTAAAATAATGGCATAGATGTACTAGAGGAAAACCTCCCATCTCCATGTTTCTAACCTGGGTGGTACAGGTTCCGGTGATGACAACAGAGCAGTAGGTGTAAATCTGTTGATAAGCTTTAGCCCCTGTTGAGAAGGCAGAGGGACAGAAACTTCCACTCCTTTATTCAGGTTTTTTCCTTTAATTTCTCACACATCTGTATTTACTCAGTGATAAAAATGGCAAGATGGTGTAAACCTTTACAAAAAGAGACACTTTTCCAGTTTTGCTGCAAGGTTATATATTATGGGATTATGATTCATACTACTTCAGTCAATAGTGAAATTCTAGTTTCGCCATTAAAACAAACTCCCCCCGTCTACTTGGACGTATAACTTAAAACCCTGTTTCCAAAAAAGTTGGGACGCTGCGTAAAAGGCAAATAAAAACAGAATGCAAGGATGTGCAAATCATTTATTCCGATATTTAATTGAAAATACACTGCGTGCACAATTATTAGGTAAATCGTATTCCTCAAGATTTATTTTATTGTTGAACAGCCACAATGCTCTCAGTCAATCCAAAATGTCATTGAACCTCAAACCTGAATGTTTAACAAAGGAAAAATTAGTTTTGATCTTTCTCAGGGGAATACATAAAGTGTGCACAATTATTAGGCAACAATTAGTGTGCAGAATTATTAGGCAACTAAATTACATAAATAATTTCTCCAACTCACTTGTTAATTCTCAATTTTTAGAGTAAGTGCAACAAATATGTAACACAAAATGAAAATTAAATAACATTTCTGGCCTTTCAAAAATATTCAGTGACCGTTATAGCCACCCTTCTTTTCAATAACTGCCAAGAGCCTTCCATCCATGTAGTCTGTCAGTTTCTTGATCTGTTCACGATCAACTTTCGTTGAGCAGCAACCACAGCCTCCCAAGAGGTGTATTGTCATCCCTGACTGTAAATCTCACATTTGAGAAGGGTCCACAAGTTCTCAATAGGATTTAAGTCAGGTAAGGAAGGGGGTATTTCTTTGCCCAATCTATACGCTTCAACGTGTGAATCTTATTCAGTGGTGGTCTTCTTTCAGCCTTCTTGACCTTGGCCATGTCTCTGAGCACTTGACATCTTGTACTTCTGGACACTCCAGGTAGGTTGCAGTTCTGGAATATGGTGGCACTGGAGGATAATGGGTTCCTGGTAGCTTCACGTTTAATTCTTCTCAAGTGTTTTGCAGTTAGTTTGCGTCTTTTCTTCTCCATGCATTTTTTGCACCCCAGTTGACTATTCGCAACAAAACGTTTGAGTGTCCGGTGGTCACGCCTCAATAGTTTAGCTATTTCAAGAGTGTTGCATCCGTCGGAAAGGCATTTTACAATTTATGACTTTTCAGCGTCAGTTAAATCTCTTTTTTTGGCCCATTTTACCTGAGGTCATGAAGCTGCCTAATAATTATGCACACCTTGATATAAGGTGTTATTCACTGTTGCCACACCCTCCTAATTACACAAATACATATCACCTGAAAATGATTCAATCCAATGAGCATTCAAGTTTATATGGTTTGGAGTTGGAAAATGTGCATAGAAATAATAATACGATCAGAATACTCACTTGCCTAATAATTGTGCACGCAGTGTAGTACAAAGACAACATATCAAATGTTGAAAGTGAGACATTTTATTGTTTTTGGAAAAATACATGCCCATTTTGAACTTGATGCCAGCAACACATTTCAAAAAAGTTATGACGGGCATGTTTACCATGCATCACCTCTTCTTTTAATAATACTCTGTAAGCGTTTGGGAACTGAAACCAGTTGCTGTAGTTTTGAAAATGAAATGTATTCCCATTCTTGCTTTATATAGGATTTCAACTGATCAACAGTTGAAACAGGGTCTCCTTTGTCGTATTTTTAATTTCATAATGCGCCAAATGTTTTCAAAGGGTGACAGGTCTGGTCTATAGGCTGGCCAGTTTAGCACCCAGACTCTTATTTTGGAGCCATAATGTTTTAATATGTGTAGAATGTGGTTGGCTTTGTCTTGCTGAAATAAGCAAGGCCTTCCCTGAAAAAGACAGTCTGGATGGCAGCATATGCTGCTCCAAAACCTGTATATAGAAAAAAAAGCCTGTATACATGTCACCACCAGAGAAGGTTGCGACAGTTCTGGATCTTGTTCATATATGGTTTCTTTTTTGCATAGTAGAGTTTTAACTTGCATTTTTGGATGCAGCGATGTACTGTGTTCATAGACAATGGTTTTCTGAAGTGTTCCTGAGCCCATGCAGTGATTTCCACTACAGAATCAAGTCTGTTTTTAATGCAGTGAAGGCCCAAAGATCACGGCCATCCAATATTGGTTTTCGGGCCTCGTCCCTTGCATTCAGAGATATCTCCAGATTCTCTGAATCTTTTAATGATATTATGTACCGTAGATGATGTGATCCCCGAACTCTTTGCAATTTTACATTGAGAAACATTATTCTTAAATTGTTGCACTATTTGCCCGCGCAGTCTTTCACAGAGAGGTGAACCCCTCCCCATCCTCACGTCTGACAGACCCAATCTTTTAACACCCAATCATGTTACAGACCTATTGCCAATTGATCTAGTTAGTGGTGTGATGTTCAATCACGTTTAGTTTTTTAGCATTACACAATTTTTCTAGTCTTTTGTTGCCTCTGTCCCAACTTTTTTGAAACGTGTTGCTGGCATCAAATTCAAAGTGGGCATATATTTTTCAAGAAACATTCAAATGTTTCAGTTTCAACATTTGATATTGTGTCTTTGCACTATTTTGTATTGAATATGGGGTTTAAATGAGTTGCACTTCCACGCATTCTGGTTTTATTTACATTTTACACTGCGTCACAACTTTTTTGGAAACAGGGTTGTACATGTCTAGGAATAATATGGCCAACAGCTACCTTTCCAGGTCCGTAACAGCCTGTGTATTTCTATAAAAAGCGATGTATGTATTTCTTTGAGTGTTCTCTTGAACTTTATTGTAAGGGCCAGTCACGGCCTATGCCATGCCAGTCATTACATTTCTATGTTCTGTGTTTTCTGTTCTAATTTACATATTTCTATGTTTAGTTAAGTCCAGTCATTTTAATTGGTTTCTCATGTGCCTTGTTTACCCCCTCGTTATGTCCCTATTTAAGTTCCTCCTGCCATAGTGTATTTTGTCAGTCATTGTCGCATGCTATGGTCGCCATGTCCTGATCAGTTTTTGAAAATAAAGACCCATTTGTTCCATCACCTTTGTGCCTGTGTCCTCCCCAGATCATGACATTTATCCCAATTTCTTTTGATTTGCAACTACACAAAGACCGGAGCTAAATAAACTGGTCAAAATCAATGGATAGACGCCATGACTGAGAAAACAAAGAATATCACAAACGTTTTGGGAACTACTTCATTTCAATTGAAGTATACCTCAATACATGACCTTGGAAAGATGAACTCTGAGAAGGGAGTTGAGTGTTTATGTCTAACATAGATAAACATCGAGTCACCTCACAAGTACTCAAATGTAAAGATTGTTATTATGAGTTCCATAAGTCATGATTCAACAAGACATTTGACAAAACTGTAAACGTTACATGAATAAATTATGAACAAATTGAATCAAATGGTTGACACTGTTTCATACTGTTTTTAAACTGGTTTTCATTGTCCATGTCCAGGAACGATTCCAACGGCAGAGGAAGGTGAAGATAGAATCAATCACCACTGAGACTCATTTCTGACAACAAGGAAGAGTAAAGCTTTCGTCTTTGCTTGTGTTATTGTACAGTATTTTGTCAGTTGGAAAATATATATTGTTTGTTTCCAATTATAGTTCTTCTCTTCATGATTTCACAATTCTTCACCATTTGAGAAGAAAATAACCAATGAAGAGTAAAGCATTCATATTGGCTTGTGTTCTTATGTTTTAATTATTTGTAAAATGGCCAGTTTGATAATATTTCTAAATTTGATCAGTTGATAGCTGGAACAAATATTTCAATTATTGGAGAAGGATAGACCTCTATTAGTGGAAAAAATAACTGTTTATCATGGCTATTGCCATTGAAGACCTACAATTTCACTGGAGTTAACTAGATGGGATTTGCTACTTTATCCTTCCTGATGGTTATGAAGTCCCACACAGTTCTGATTTTAATTTCTGTGCTGTTGACCAACTTCAATAAAATATTTTTAAAATTACGTAAATGTTCTTGTTTGTTTGTAAATGTATATACTTTTTTGCTACATTTCATATGGAGCTCTTGCATACTATAGGATATGTCATTTACTTTTCTAGGAGAAAATGTCTGGACTGATGATCTAACAGCATTGCCATAAATAATTATATCTGGGAAGGGGTTGATAAAATAAATGTATAATATTTATACATAATAGCTCACTGTAAAACAATGGTCTGTGTAGAACCCTGCTGAAATGTGTTGTGCACATTTAAGAGTTCATACAACAGTTGGAGCAGGTAAACACAAAGTGGTAAGAAAACTGTCAAGATGTTGACTGGACAGAAATGAATTTAACTGTACATATTCTAGCTGTACGTATGAATATAAAAAAATGTAAGAGAAGGGCAATGAATGGTCAACTGGATAGGATGCATGGGATTCGCTATTACAAACCCACAACCTTACAGATATCACGTTGCCACGACATGCTAGCCACCAACTGACAACGTCAATTAGTTTGTTGTAGCGAAAACAAGAAAACTTTTACATTTCCGGTTGTGGCAACGTACTGTAACTGACAACGTTGCTGCTACAGTCTAATTTCGGTCGCCAGATAACCTCGTAACAACATTGTGACAACGGAAAATTGTTAGCTGGGAAAACATCTTTCCCCATTATAATGACCATTTTCCTGATTTTGTAAGGTGAAAATCTTACAAATAAAACAATATAAGAAAGTGACATAGAGGCGAGGAGATGTTTTGAGCAGGTGATGCCGATGATAATGGTTGATCGCATGGTGGAATTGAACTAATTTTGAATGCACGTGCGACGTGTGTCCGTCGGCCGAAATGACGCGCGTCTCGTTAACCAACAAACGGACTAACCGCATGCATCCGTGGCGGGCTGCATCAAGGGGCGCTGTGGCTGCATCGGTCGGGTTGTAGCACCCTTTCCTCGGCTGTGGATAGAGAGCATTAGTTTACTGTAATGAAGTTTGGTTTACTCTGGTTAAGTTATATAGCAAACGGACCTTCAAACAAAAAATAGGTAACATATGGAAACTATCTTAAATAAGCTCTTACATGACAAGTTATATGATCTGGAACCCAGAGTACTGAGTGGTTTGAGTCATCATAGTGGTTACTTTCCCTTATTTTCCTCTTGTTAAGGCACAGCATTGGTCCAAACTCAGATCAGTTAGGGATTCCACTGCTGTGTTCAAAAAAACATGAGCATCTCCTCTGGATCGATTATGTCGGTCTGATAAAGTAGGTTCGATCATGTAGTGAGGTGAATACTAAGGCTTTTGGACAAACCCTCAGATTGTTCTGTCAGATATCTTCTTCGAATGATATGTGACTGAGCAGCATATTAATTACAGAGTTTTGGGTGAGCCGCTACCTTGAAAAAATATTGCAATATTTCAGAGTCAAATTCGCTAATGAGGTAGCAAAATGTGAGCACCTTAGCACCTTCGTTGTATCAGACTGGGTGCAATTCCTCTTAGCAAACGAACCTTCTACCTGCTGTTCTTACACATTCTAATTCAGATTGAAGTCGTTCATGCATATATTTTGCTGAGGGCCTATGGACACGGGTAGTGTCAGTAATATCTCATCATGACTCAATTTTTAAGCATTCATGGACGAAATCTGTGTGCACGTAATTGGTATCTGTGCGGGCAGTGAATTATACGGTTCTTTTTAAACTGATTCCCACATTAAGTAACTCTCCGACTCGCTCAAAAATGTATGAATAGATTAAATGTTAATTTGGCTGTTGCTAATATAACTCAATATAGCTCTGGTAAAGGAGTATTGAGAGTAAGCTACGTATTGTATTCGCTTTTAAGATTGCACCTCGCCTTGGACTAATTGCAATGTGGTTGTTAATGCACAATGGTGCACTCGGAATAACCCACAGAGGCAGATTAATGATGGTAAGAAATTTCTACTTTTCATTTTTCTGCATCTATTTTTAAAAATGTTATTTTTAAGAATGATCTGATTCTATTTTTGTCTTTTGGAAGTAAAGAGTGACTCTCACTCTAAATTAAAGTGTTGACGTGTTACTGATCTATTTAAAGTCTACACCGTGACGTTCCAAAGTCAAACACCTTGCAGAAATCTCTGTCTATTTTTAGCCGTCCACCTGTGATCATAGAGACGCACCATATCTCAATGAGTTATACCTTGATGACACTACTACAGCAGCATAGGTGAGTCAGATGTGTTTACCTGGCCCCTTGACTTTGGCAGGCACCCCAGAGTGTGGACTCCCTGCATCCCTCCATGTTAACGATCACATCAAAGGGAAAACAACAAGTGGTACAAAATGGCCGACGCAATTAGGATCTGTGCTTAGCCAACACATCAGTAGGGTGCTGAATGCCAAATGAGGCCCTTGTGCACAGGGAGTCTGAACTTGTTCTCCAATTCAGACAAGACTTACAAGGCCTCCGAGCTGTGAGAGAACATCCAAGGTCAAGAAGTTATATTGTGTGTCTGTGTTTGCTTGCATGTGTGTGCATGCATTTTGCTGTTGCGTAAAAGAATGATCAAAGCATATGTAATCTTCCCTGTGGTAATAAACTATTCACTTGACTTTGTTCAAACCGTCAGCCCCAATTGTGTTTTATGAATACAAAGCCATTACCAGAAATAGAGGATCAGACACATGGAAACATTGTACCAAACAGTCTGTAGGAATCAGTTACAAAAAAGGTTGAAGAAATTATGTAATTCAAGTAATCAGAAGTTTTGAAATATTGAAAAGCTTGCTCACTTTGTCCCCCAATTGCAGTGCTAAGGTTTGGGATTGCTTCATAAGGGTAGTCAATGGCCTTCAATTGTTTTTCCAGCTTATTAATTATGGCTTCACACTATATACAGCTCTGGAAAAAATTAAGAGACCACTGCACCTTTTTTTTTTCCTTTCCAAAAAAGTCAAAAAGGAAGGTTTTGAGTGAGGAACAGAAGGGTTAAAATTATGAGACCACTACAAATTGACCACTGTAGCTGGACATATACTACTGTTTTGACAGTCTCTCTAGTTCATTCAAATCAACTTAGAGGTGTTTTGGAAAAAGTATGCACCTTGTTTTAGTATTTCCGAGAAAGTCTGCTGCCTGACCTAATATGATCTGTCAAAATTTGAAGCAATTATTGTCTTCTTTATGATTGTCAAGCACATATGGTATCTACCTTTATTTACCAAAATATGTCCTAAAATGTGCTGCAACCTAACATTATAACCAACCAGCTAACTAGCTTCAGTACATCACATTAGGAGCAAACCTAATGATTCTAATGATGTAATGCTATTTAAAGTACTGCTCTAATACTGTTGAATGGTAGATTCTGTCCAAATTCGGAAGGCCTAGCCAACCGCTGAGTAAGTGGCCTAGATTTTCTACCCAGAGATAACAAGGAAAAACTATGATTGGATTTTTTTTTCTGTGTTATTAACTCTTCTCTTTCCAGCCCGAACTGAAAACACTGAATTAGAAAAAAGTAAAAATGATTGAAAAGATGAAATAGACATTTCAGTTATAAACACTAATCAGCCATAACATTATGACCACCTGCCTAATATTGTGTGGGTCCCGCTTTTGCTGGCAAAACAGCCCTGTCCCGTCGAGGCATGGACTCCACTAGACCTCTGAAGGTGTGCTGTGGTAACTGGCACCAAGAAGTTAGCAGCAGATCCTTAAAGTCCTGTAAGTTGCGAGGTGGGGCCTCCATGGATCGGACTTGTTTGTCCAGCACATCCCAAAGATTCTCGATTGGATTGAGATCTGGGTAACTCGGAGGCCAAGTCAACACCTTGAACTCATTATTGTGTTCCTCAAACCATTCCTGAACCATTTTTGCTTTGTGGCAGGGCGCATTATCCTGCTGAAAGAGGCCAATTCCATCTGGGAATACCGTTGCCATAAAAGGGTGCACATGGTCTGCAACAATGCTCAGGTAAGTGGTACGTGTCAAAGAAACATCCACATGAATATCAGGACCCAAGGTTCCCCAGCAGAACATTGCCAAAGCATCACACTGACCCTGCCGGCTTGCCTCCTTCCCATAGTGCATCCTGGTGCAATGTGTTCTCCAGGTAACCGACACAACTTTTTCAGCAATTTGAGCTACAGGACCTCGTCTGTTGGATCGGACCACACGGGCCAGCCTTCACTCCCCACGTGTATCAATGAGCCTTGGCAACCCATGATCCTGTCGCCAATTCACCGCTTTTCCTTCCTTGGACCACTTTTGATAGGTACTGACCACTGCAGACTGGGAACACCGGGAACGCTCCACAAGGGCTGTAGTTTTGGAGATGCTCTGACCCAGTCGTCTATCCATCACAATTTAGCCCTTGTCAATGTCGCTCAGATCCATACGCTTGCCCATTTTTCCTTCTTCTAACACATCAACTTTGAGGACAGAATGTTCTCTTGATGCCTAATATATCCCACCCACTGACAGGTGCCATGAAAATGAAATTATCAGTGTTATTCACTTCACCTGTCAGTGGTCATAATGTTATGGTTGATCGGTGTACACAGTGGGTATGGAATGTCACCACACCCTTTTAAAATGTTCAACTTGGTAAATTTATTTAAATTAAAACTGTGAAATACCCCATTTGGATAAGTGAACTCGCCCCTGAGTTTATACTTGATGGAACCACCTTTTGCTTGAATTGATAATAATAATAATCACGTATTGCATTTATAGTGTTTTTCATTATTTAGAATAATCTCAAAGTGCATTAAATAAATACAAAAATAAAATACATTTTCAGATTATTTTTTTTAACTCTGATATTTAGGATACTGTGCATAAAGGCAGGATAAGTCAAATTTTTTGTGTTTTCATTTCAAGCTGTAAGGCAAGAAAAGGTGAACATTAAGGAGGAGGGTGGTAACTTTCTATACCCACTGTATGTATTTAAATACATTTGTATGCATTTGAATGCCTTCTCTAATGTCCTAGATGGTTTGCCACTGATAAAAATTATGTTAGACATTGCCATAACTGTTCCTTAACACTGCTGTGTAAACACACCTTGGTCTCCAAAAGAGTATGTGCATAGAGTTGATCACAGCGGAAATCCCGCTCATCCCTCTCTGCGTGGTTGTTGCACATTGCTCCATGCCTTTCCCAACTGCTGTGTTAAAAAATGCTACTTATTCACAGACGAAATAAACAGACACTCCAAATTCACTCCACTGGCTTTTTGTTTAAAGCCATTAATTTAACAAAACACATCCATTTTGTGATTATGTATGTCTACCATTTGTTTTAAAAATATTGAATCATAACCATATACAGCACCTGTCCAAAATCTTGACACACGTACTCAATGAAGGCCATTTCTTTATTTTTACCATTGTCCACACTGGAGAATAATAGTGAAGAAATTTAAACTATGCAGTAGCCCATATGGAATCATGTAGTATCCAAAAGGTCCACAATGCCCCATCAAGCCAGGAGTATATTTGATGGTAATCACGCTCACCATTGCCCCTAGTAGCCAGTGTTTTCGGCATATCACAACCTCCTGTGGACCTGGAACATCAAATATTGCATTGGATCTGGTGTTACCTTCCCTGGGGAGAGAGGGAAAGATGGAGGAGAGCTTTGTACAGTACATTATGTGTCCATCACTATCCTTGCACGAGTGTGTGATTGAACATCTCCAATTCCCGGACACATTTGTGAATGTGCCAGACATGAGAGGCTGGAAAGTATTCCCAAGTGAGAAGGCTGGTGGATTTTAACATCCGCTGCTTTTACTCACCACTAGGAACATGTTTTAAAGTAATTGTTTTCCCTTGTACGTAGATAATACAATTTAGGAGTGCTCTTTCAGGGCAAAAGAAAAATAACAATGTAAAATATAATTTGTCCATATGCTGTTGCTGCTTGCCTTAAACATACTGTACAGTCATGTGAAAAAATAAGTACACATTTCAACTATACTTACAGATAAACTAAACTTAATTTAACAAATGACACTGAAAGATTATACTCTGCAGTCATTTATTCATAAAAAATCAACAGAAATGCAGTTTCATTGTGCTGAAAAAATATGCGCACCCCTAGCTTCAATAGCTTAGGTTGCAGAGCTTAGCTTTCTCTCCCATGGGTGCACACCTTAGCCGCGGAGGCCCCCACCCAACCCTCCACCGCTAAAATGTTAATATTGCTACCTGATTTCCCAACTAAAAGATAGAGGCAAATAATATTAATGTTTAATACCCTACTTCCAAAAAAATACATAAGTTTCATGCACCATAGTTTAGTTTCAGAGCCCAAACTAAACATGGAGAAGCTGCGTTTAGCACTTATGCTGTACACAACTGGAATAAACTACCAGAAGATCTTAGACGTGCCCCAAACGTATCCATTTTTAAATCCAGGTTAAAAACACTACTCTTTTCACGTGCCTACGACTGAGCACTTATACTTAACCACACTGTTTAGCCTTATAGCTTCCTATGTTTTTATCCCATTTCTAATCTTTTTTTTTAATCTTTGTTTTCTTATTGTATTTCTATTATTATGATGTTTTCATTTGTTTTGATGTTTTAATTTGAGTATTTGTTTTATGTTATTGTATTTTTATATATTTTATTTTTCTTTGTAAAGCACATTGAATTGCTT